>BMAU01016206.1:0-50879 GCA_019973935.1 Trichonephila clavipes
AACGAGAGACGATATAGAGAAGAAGATCTGGCAACGACGGGGAGAAAAAGGTCGGAACGAAGGGAGAGGGTGGCGAAAAAAGCCGGGGTCGAAAAGTAGACACGGCTGAACGATGTATCGTAATCCTGTAACATCTCAATACATTCTTGATATTAAGAAATGTCCCATAGAAGGTATGGAATAAACAGTGGGACCAAATCCTGTCTGCAATTATTTTCTTGTCACAATTCGAACACGGTCGGAAAAGAACTCACGAGTTTACAATGATAACAATATAATTAATCCTAATCAATAAGGATTCACAAATAAACTCTCAACTCTTCACCCACTAATTAAATTAACCGAGACTATTTCTGAAGGCTTTCAGAAGAAAAAAGCACCGGTGTGGTTTTCCTGGATATCGAGAAAGCTTTCGATGGCGTGAGGCTCACAGGACTAACATATAAACTAATTTCTTACAATCTACCCCCACCTCCTCTCATTTTCACCTTCTTCACTCTTATATAAAAAATCGCTCCTTCCAAGTTAGAGTCAAGGATACTCTATCTAATTCTAAAAATATAAATTGTGTTGCAGCCCAGGGAACTCTTCTTGGTTCCTTGCTCTTAAACCTTTATATAAACGATATATTCCTAAATATATATTCCTTAACTAATCTCAATATGTACGCGGGTGATACAGCTGTGCACACAACTTAAAAAAGAGTCACTTCAATTATATTCGCTCTCTACAAGCACCTCAAATTACTTGAAACTTATTATGATTGCTGGAAAATCAGCATTAATGTTGATAAATCTGCCATCGTACTGTTCATTAAAAAACGCAAATTCCCACCAACAGCAACCATGTACAGCACTACAATTCCATGGTCTCAAAGTACAAAATACCTCGGTACTATTTTCGATAAAAATCTCATTTGGAGAACACACATTTTACACACGTGAGCACATTTCGGAAAATAATGTTTAAATTATTCCTCCTAATTGGCCGGAATTCTGAATTATCTAGACATAATAAAGTGCTTCTCTTCCCATCCGTTATGCGTCCAATACTAGCTTACGCTTGTCCAGTGTGTAAATACGCAGCTAAAACTCTCTAATATTAATATTTTTGATACTCTTCAAAATTCAACCATCCGGATGATCGTAAAAGCTACAAGATATATGAGAAATGACGACATTCGGAAAGCCATTAAAATCAATAGTTTTAAATCTCACATCCAAAAGATTGCTAGAAATTTCTTTAACTCATTGCACAAAACATGAATAATACTAATATGATTAATCTTCCTAACTATAATCCAAAAGATCTTACTAAAAGGTCGAGAAGAATTCTTCTCGACTCCTACAATCCACCATAACATTAATTTTAAGTGCAATTTTTGCTGTATGTGTACACACCCACTACTAAATTTAATTTAATATTTTCTTTTTTCATTTATCTCTACCGTATTCCTCACTTCTGGACTTGCCCCGCCCCCTTTAGACTTAAATTTCTTTCTTAGAGATTTGAGCAGCCAATGAGAGTCATTTTCTTCACCAGCCAAGATTCAATCGGAAAGCGAACACTTGGCTCTCACCCATGCAACCAAAAATCACCAAGATCATGGAACTGTTCAGAACGATTGTCTCAACCAATCAGAAGCTTTCTACTCCCCTGCATGAAAATTTTACAGTCGCTCCACATCTACTTTCCAGATATCGGATGGAGGCTCGCTTCGCGAGCCATATGCACAGTTATAGCCCCATAGTAACAATGTTGAGAGAACAATTGATTCCAGCATTGGAAGAGAGACATTATTTAGAAGCCCCACTGTTTATACACATACAGGACTTAGCACCCCCTCACATCGCCAAACCTGTTAAAAAATTGCCACATTTTTGGTGTGGACCGAGTCACAAGCAGAGGTTTCGAAAACGCCCAGCCCCCGCGTTCACCGAAACTTAATTCTTGCCATGTTTACCTGTGAGGACATCTGAAAGATGTGGTTTGTAGATAACAACATATTTCTATTGCTGAATCAAAATCTAGCATAACGAGACGCGTGAGGTGTTTTACACATAAATTTTAAATGTGACGTTGGACCAGGCTGTTTTAAATTTTCAGCATGTGGTTGCATCTGGTTACTCGCATATTGAGTACATCCTGTGATAAATTCATTGAATAAATAATGGTATAGTTGTTTTCCAAAGCGTTTGTATGGATTGTTTAATTTGTGATCTTAATTTACTTTAATACTTGATTATAGGATATTGTAAAAATTTAATTATTGAAGATAATTCTATGGAATTTTGATAAACTGTAAGTGATGTTTTTTATATTGTTTATATGCCTCTTAGAATGTCATTACGCCCTGTCTATCAGTTTTGGAGGGTCTATATGCCACCGGTGAGCGTTAAAATACGGTTTTAAGTGAACGGTGTATATAATTAATTTTATATAGTGGAATATCTTTAATTAATTTATTATCTCTAACGGATTAAATTTCCCAAAGTGGAGTATTTCGTTTATGTATATCCCTTAATTTTCAATGTAGTGATCCAAAAAAATATTATATGAAAAAAACTGCAGTAAATCATATTGCGGTTGGATAAAGTATTAACGTGCATCGCGCCTCTACACGGCGGGTCTTACAAAGCTCTAATAAAGCTCGAGCTATGAAAATAACTCGAAATTTGCCAACTTGACTCTATCGTTAACACTTCGCTATGTTTTTCATTGAATCGCCATTATAATTTAAGAAACGGCGTTGCTAGCGAATATGACAATTTTAACATAAAATAAATACAACAGAAAGTAATATTAATGTATTACACTTTCAGATATAAATTATTTACACTATTTTAAGCGTTCATTATGCATTAACAATGTGTTATTTTTGCTGAGCAGAGATCAGCGTAGGGAGGTATTTTCAAAAATTGACCCTCAAGAGTGTTACGGGGAATTAATTATAAATAAAAAAAATCATTTTTATCAGCTATTAGATCTACATACTTAAAATTTAACAAAGGTGTTTTGTTCTATCTTTTTTTTTTGTTTAGCTGAGATAGGCAAAGCTTTTTTTAGTTTAATTTGTAATTTACGTAATATTAACTCATTAAAAACTTCTTTATCCTTTAATCTAGGTAGTTTAATTTTTCAGTTCACCTGTGCGAAGAACGGGCATACAAGCTAGTACATATATACAGCACAACATAGATAATGTTCAATATCTTGAAGCTCGAATGTGGCAATATGGAACACTAAGATAGCGGCATAAGAACAAATTATGCAAAAACCTTTTTGGGGGTGGCATCATGCACGTGATAATTAAATAACATGACATATAATGAAATAAAGGAAGATAGCGCGTGAAAAGTAGCATATGAGTCATAAGTCAGGAACACGTGGGCAATACTGCCTTCACTGGACCGTCCAAAATTATAAAAACATAATAAAAATAATAGAAACCATGTCTACACTGTATGCAAATAAGATAAAATCATAAAATAATACGGATAAAGTGTAAGAAAAGTGCAATCAGGTCATAGTATTTACAATGATACATTATGCTATTAAATAACTGTGTAGGAGGACAAAGATACAAATACATAACAATTAATTTAAAAGCATGCGAGACTCACTGGGCCTTAATTTGCAATTAGCCACGCATTAGATGGCTAATCACAGGTAGGGAATAAGAACACAAACACATCCCAGTGGGTATACACACCGAAAATTGATTGGAACACCGATCCAGGTGGGTTAAACACACCTTCAATTAGAAGACACACACCAATCCTAGCGGGTATACACGCCAAACAATGGAAAACAAAAACACTTGTCAAATCGAAATTAGCACAAGTTGACAGATGACGTCACTGGTAGCAGCGACAGAAGATTGCACATGAGAAAAACACGTCCACAGGTGACGTCACTGGCAGCAAAGAGCGAAGATCGCAGCGAAGGATTGCATGGCAGCAGAGAACGAAGATCGCAACGAAGGATTGACGACTCAGCAGCAGGGTGGTTGGGTGTCTGTTTCCAAAATCCAAGGTATCAGTGAAATTTTCCAGAGTTGTCCAGAAATGGTTTGCGATCAACAGTTTAGAATGTATTCCAATTTGCTAATTTCGTTGCTAAGCTCGTTTCTTAATGAGATTAAGTGTAATATCTGTTCTGCATGTTGAAGTTAATTAATAATTAAGCTTAATTGGTTGATTAAAACCAGAATACAAGCACGCGTTGGACTAATACAGCACTAAAAAAGTTATGAAATTAATATGCGAGACTCCCGACGAATTGACAATCTTGCGCGATAGAGTATGTTAGATTATGAATTGCAAGAACAGATTTGTTCGTAATACAACTTCTCACGCTAAAATAACCAGGAAGGATTATCCGTACATGTAAGTGAGTATTACGATGGAGTTTGCTGATGTCACAACAAGACAGTTCCAGACCAACAATGGAGAGGAGACCTGACTTGTCAAAAAAGAGGGAGGTGAGAAAACTGGAAATGGAACAGTTGATGGAGAGTGCAAGAACAAGAGGAAGGAAAAGAAAGGGAACAAAGGGGAACAGCAATACAAAACAAGAAAGGAATTGGACGTAATATAAAGTCAAAAAATTATTTACAAGTTGGCAACGCCATTGTCCAGGTCATCTTGGACCTCATTGTCACTATCATATTGTCTGTGTACAGTAAGGGGCTCCACATAAATGTCCATGCTCCAACGGATGCAGTCTGTAACACAAAGTTTGCGGAGCAATTTCAGATATGATGGAGCGCAAATAAGACAAAAATTTGTCATTGTTTACGTTCCACGCCCCTAATGAGCCAACGATGCTTGATGATCGTTTTGATGAATTGCCAAAACAAACTGAGAATAAATCACTTGACAGCTGTTAAATCGGTCGCCATCTTGGAAAGTAATGCCAACTTAAACTTCTATACCTGAAAAAAAAATACTCTTTATAACAGCGTGTCCCGAAAAGCAATAGATGGATGCGACGAATCCGATTCCATCGCTTAATGACTCCTTTTTAATTAGTAAATAACCACGTGGGAATCATCTCACGGCTCTTATGTTCAAAACTATTGGCATATTTAAGGGGAAAAAACAGTTCTACTTGGAAAAATACATAAAAACACAGAAGTTTAGTGAAAATTATTCAATGAGAGAAAAATATTTAATTCAGATACACGAAACACAGTAAAAACATAATTAAAAAGTCACAACATATCACAGGAATATAAAATAAGATATTTAAATCAGCACATCACAATAATACGATATAAAATATTTAAATAAACGCGTGGAAGTAACATAAGAGTCGCAAGTCGGGAGCACGTGGGGCGAAAATGCCCGCACTAGAATCGCCCAAAATCATGAACTAATACGAAAATTATGTAAAAATTATAAATAGCCATGTGAGAAATAATAAAAAAATAATACAAATAATAAAAACCATGGTTGTATGTAGGAAAAGAAAGAAGGAATGCCGCGAACAGATCACAGTATATACGAGTACAACACAATATGCAATAATAGGAGCTGTGTAGCAGGAAGAATAAAGATACATAATCACATAGGCAGGATAGGTAAATAATTAAAAAAGCATGCGAGACTCACCGGGCCTTACAATGCCATTAGCCACACATTAGGAGGCTAATCGCACACAAAAAGAAATCACTCGCGCTCATCCAGGTGGGTATACACACCTTGTGAAAAAATTAATTTTCTAATTTCACAAATTCTAATAAAAGAATAAAGGTATCACTTACCTTTTTTTTCCGTTTCTAACGCCCGGGATGAGCTTGACCTAAAAGATTCGATTAAATGGACATTTAAACAAGAGAATGAGAGTCCTTTTTGATGCAAAAAGATTTAATGGATAAGGAAAATAGACAACTGATACATTTCACGTTCGAATTAGACTCCACTTCTATTACAGACAAACGTAAACACAAAAAAAGGAATGCGCTTACAGCGCCATTCTAGTTAAACTACAAGTTCGTTACCTCCGTTCGCGACACTCCCCACATTGAGTTTTGAATTTTTAAAATAAAAAACTCAACAGTAGTCATTCAGCCCTTTTTGGGGTTTCAAGAGTCTACCATAACAAGATCGTCGAGGTCCCGGCTGTTGTAGTTCACCGTCAGAAGTTAAGACATCTGGCATTTCAAGTGTCTCAAGTCTCGGCTCCACTTCGTCTTCCCCATCAGAAGCACTGGAACATGGCTGCATCGAAGAGGTTTCTGCCTGTGGTGTCTTGTCCTGCTCTGGGCTCCAGTCCAGTTCCACCATTAGCAATACTGGAACATGGCTGCATCGAAGAGGTTTCTGCCTGCTGGTGTCCACTTGTCTCAGCTTGGGCTCCAGTCCAGCTCCATCATTAGCAATACTGGAACAGGGCTTCATCAAAGAGGTTTCTGCCTGCTGGTGTCCACTTGTCTCAGCTCTGGGCTCCAGTCCAGTTCCACCATTAGCATTACTGGAACAGGACTGCATCGAAGAGGTTTCTGCCTGCTGGTGTCCACTTGTCTCAGCTCTGGGCTCCAGTCCAGTTCCACCATTAGCAATACTGGAACATGGCTGCATCGAAGAGGTTTCTGCCTGCTGGTGTCCACTTGTCTCAGCTCTGGGCTCCAGTCCAGCTCCACCATTAGCAATACTGGAACGGGGCTGCATCGAAGAGGTTTCTGCCTGCTGGTGTCCACTTGTCTCAGCTCTGGGCTCCAGTCCAGTTCCACCATTAGCAATACTGGAACATGGCTGCATCGAAGAGGTTTCTGCCTGCTGGTGTCCACTTGTCTCAGCTCTGGGCTCCAGTCCAGTTCCACCATTAGCAATACTGGAACATGGCTGCATCGAAGAGGTTTCTGCCTGCTGGTGTCCACTTGTCTCAGCTCTGGGCTCCAGTCCAGTTCCACCATTAGCAATACTGGAACATGGCTGCATCGAAGAGGTTTCTGCCTGCTGGTGTCCACTTGTCTCAGCTCTGGGCTCCAGTCCAGCTCCATCATTAGCAATACTAGAACAGGGCTGCATCGAAGAGGTTTCTGCCTGCTGGTGTCCACTTGTCTCAGCTCTGGGCTCCAGTCCAGTTCCACCATTAGCAATACTGGAACATGGCTGCATCGAAGAGGTTTCTGCCTGCTGGTGTCCACTTGTCTCAGCTCTGGGCTCCAGTCCAGTTCCACCATTAGCAATACTGGAACATGGCTGCATCGAAGAGGTTTCTGCCTGCTGGTGTCCACTTGTCTCCAGCTCTGGGCTCCAGTCCAGCTCCATCATTAGCAATACTAGAACAGGGCTGCATCGAAGAGGTTTCTGCCTGCTGGTGTCCACTTGTCTCAGCTCTGGGCTCCAGTCCAGTTCCACCATTAGCAATACTGGAACATGGCTGCATCGAAGAGGTTTCTGCCTGCTGGTGTCCACTTGTCTCAGCTCTGGGCTCCAGTCCAGTTCCACCATTAGCAATACTGGAACATGGCTGCATCGAAGAGGTTTCTGCCTGCTGGTGTCCACTTGTCTCAGCTCTGGGCTCCAGTCCAGCTCCATCATTAGCAATACTAGAACAGGGCTTCATCAAAGAGGTTGCCACCCTCTGGGGTTTACTCAGTTCAGGATCTATATTAATGGGTAAATGATTTCCTTCATTAGCATCTGAAAATAAAGGAGAGTTAATAGGGTCTACAGATGATTTATTTTTCACCATCACCTCTAGGAGATACAATTTTCGCACTGGAGGCAGAAAAGAGCCAAATTTAGTTTTTACTTGGGCTACTGCAACTTTTTCGTCTTTGCCTGGGTAGAGTTTCAAAATTTTACCTAAATTCCAGTTTAATCTTTTGGTGTGGTCATCTCCCACCAAAACACACACAATATCTCCTTCACTTAAGGTATTTTCCCCTTTTATTTCCTCTCTCCCTCAATTGAGCTAACTATTCTACTCGAAAACGTTTCCTAAGATCATTTTGTATTCTATTTCGGTACACTTATCTTTTATTCAATTTATTTCCATCTATTTGATCTAACTCCGGCTCACCAACTTCTCTAATGTCTTGCAAAAACATTGCTGGACTTAGAGGTTCCAAATCTTCGACGTCATCAGTAACATAAGTTAATGGCCTGGAGTTAATATTAAACTTTCACAATCGCAAAGAACCGTATACATTTCTTCATGATTCAAGGAAGTTTTTCCCAGTGTTTTTCTTAAAGTCCTCTTCACAAGTCCGATCAATTTCTCCCAGAAACCTCCCCAACAAGGAACCTGTGGAGGGATGAATTTCCATAAAATTGGATTCAGCTCTTCTACATCCTTAAATTTCTCTAAGTTCACTTTCTGATCAAGTCGATAAGCACCTTTAAAACTGGTGCCGTTATCCGAGTAAATGATGGATGGTTGGCCTCGGCGTCTATAAATCTCCTTAAACCAAGCAAGAAACTTTCAGTCGAAACGGAGGTTAATAATTCAAGATGAATTGCTCTGTAGACTGGTTGATGATGATTCGGATCATTCTGTACTATTTGTCGATTCCCGTTTTTGAAATCACGGATTGAACACGATTATTCTGACTCCTGCAGCCCTTTTCAGGGCTATACTAACAGAGCCTACTCTTATTATCTCTACCCCTCTGGAAATAACGTTAATGACTCGGAAATGGCCAACCTTCCCACCGACATGGAACTGGAATTAGCTCTCTCGCAACGGAACTCAACTAGGACTCCATCGCCACAGCCCCAGCTCACACCATGTGAGCAGCTCAAATACAACAAGGCGCAACTGGCAAAAATGGAAACATTCCGCAGATGCAAACAGGCCTGTGTCGATGCACTCATGATGATGCCCGACCACTACCCAGAAGAGCCCTTCTACGTCCAAGCACTCACGGAGCTGCAAGACGTTGAAGAAACCATGGCACTAGCGGTAAGTGACATTGACTCCTTTGAACCTTCTAATATCCCTGGCTGCCCTCATCACAAAAAAACCCCTCAAAATTCTCCTTTGAAAATGACTCAGTCAACCCCCAAATGTAATCCTCAAGATAATAATTCTGGAAAAAGGAAAGATAACTCTAACTTTGAATATCCCCCACTTAGAAAAACAGCAAGAAAAATAATACTCGATATCCCTGATAACGAGGAAATAAATTTGTTCCCAATAAAATTCGTCCTACCACAAGGCGCTCAAATAAATATCCTCGAAAATGCAGGTCCAGTCGCCACCGGAAGCAAACTCGCATCCACCCATGAAGTAACCCCAAATAATGGCTCGAATAATTCGGCCAATCAGAACGCCCCCAAAAAATCAACTCCCATCACCCATCATGCTTTTCATCGAAGAGAACTACAAAGTCCAAATGGCCGTAATTACCAAGGAATTCCCCAAGATAAGATCCCGCCTAACGGAAGACTTTTTAAAATTGTACACAGACAGCGCAGAAGAACGACGCTTAGTAGTCCAACTTCTTAAAAGACTAAAATTCCAATTTTACATGATAAAGGCAAAAGCTGAGCGCCCCGTAAAAGTAGTTATCAAAGGTCTTCCGCGAACCATCAATCTAGAAGAAATTAAGAAAGATTTAGATATGCTTGGATACACGCCGGAACGAGTAAATCAATTAATAGGTAAAAAAACTAAACGCACCCTCCCAATCTTTTTAATCACTCTCCCCCGCAATTTAGACAATCTAAAAATTTTCGATCTTAAAACCTTAAGTTACCTCAGTGTCAGTGTTGAGGGCTATAATGGTAAGGGTGTAACGCAATGTTACACCTGTAACAATTTTAACCACAGCTCTGAGAACTGTTATTTAAATCCAAGATGCCTCAAATGTGGTGAAAACCACATCACCCGAGATTGCTCCATAAAACAAAAATTAGAAACTGCATACTGCATTAATTGCCAGATCTACGGGCATATGGCAAACTACAAAAGATGCCCTTCATTCCCCAAATCCCCAAAAGGAGCCGCAAAAAACATTAGAAACTCCTATACCAACATTTATAACAGTCTAGTTAGGCCAAATATCTCCTACGCCCAAGCAACTACCGGAACAGTTAACTCTAAAAATATCCCACAGATGACGACACGCGGACCTGGGTTTTGGGCACAAACTGAGGCCAAACCCCCAACTAACAATCATTTTCCAAATTTTAATCATAGAAGTAACAAATTTAACTTTAATAATTTGAAAAATAGCAATAGTTTTAATGTACAAACCACGCTGCAAATGACAATGCATTGTCTTATGCAGATATCCCAAATCGTCTGCAATAATAATAATTTAAATACAAACCAACAATTAAATCCTAACCAGATGTACGACCAAATAGAGGCATCATGTAACAATATTAATAATGTATAGTTCCTCCTCGATTGGTCTCAGTTTGTGTTCATGGAACGCAAACGGTTTGTTAAGACGAAATGTGAATTGCGTATCTTTATAGAGAAGCCCTCCCCGGATATTTTTCTCATACAAGAAACTGACCTGAGACACTCTCGCACCTTTAATATTGGAAACTACACCTGCCACAGAAACGACAGAATCTCCGATGGACCGCGGACCGCTACACGAGGGTGGACGGACTCTGATTCTAGTTAAAATGAGCTTCTCCTAACTACCACACCACACCAACTACTGTCTCCCAGACGTGCATCGCTGCCCTCACGAGGCACTCGAACCCGGAAGCAACTAACATACCAATACTAACTCCCCCCAAGCACTACTGATCCCCTCCATATAACATAATACTAATGTGTTTATATTCCCCCCTCTTCCGATGAAAATTTATTTATAATAGATATTGAATATTTTATTCAAACCGCTAGTAATTGTATTCTCTTCGGAGATTTTAACGCCTCTCATAACGCATGGAATTGTAAGAATAATACTAACAGAGGAAGACACCTCTTTAACTTCGCTAATATGCTCAACTTAAATATCGCCTTTCCCTCTACTCCTACTAGATTTGGTTACAATTCCGCTAACACAATAGACATCGCCCTTATTAAAAACTTCTATTACCCCTTTACTATTAACTCCATCGACGATCTTTCTTCTGACCACAATCCGGTATTCTTAAATTTCATTTTCAAACTAACGGTGGAACCCCCAAATCCCAGAGCGGTTTCCACCGACTGGAATATTTTCAAAACTAATCTAAATAAGAATCTTTCTCTTTTTGATTTCCATCCTAATAGTATTAATAGCACTAACGACTTGGAGCAAAAAATCACAGATTTCACCGAAGCGGTCATCGATACTCATAGCGACGCCTCCCGACGAATAGAAAAAGACCGTAGGAACTTCACTCCGCATCATATTAACCAGGTGCTAGAAATCAAAAATTACTTCCGAAAACGTTACCATCAAACCCTCAATCCCATTTTTAAATCCCATTACAATAGAGCACAATCGGATATTAAAAAAGAACTTAAAAAATATAATGATAACATTTGGCAAAAAAGACTTGAAGCTCTAAATACCACAGACAATAGCCTTTGGCGCAAGGAAAGATTTTTTAAAAATAAAAGACCAAAAATCCCAACACTAAATTGTGCAACAGGTACGGCAGTCACTGATCAGCAAAAAGCTAACCTCCTCGCTACTAACATTAAAAATAATTTTGTCGAAAATGAACGCGAAAATGATAATTACAATCAAAATGATGAATCAATTAACACTACCGTAAATAACTTCCTTTCTACACCTCCTACCTCCTTCACTGAACCTGCTCTTCCGGACGAAATAATCCACTATATTAAGCATGTTAATGCCAAAAAGGCCCCTGGTAAAGACTCAATTACTAACCGCATGTTAAAAAAATTTTCCCATTAAATTAATCCTTATTTTAATAATTCTAATTAACAAACTCCTCAAATTCAATCACTTTCCAGACAACTGGAAAGAAGCCATTATTTTTCCCATTAACAAACCTGGCAAGGATCCCCACCTAGCATGCAGTTACAGGCCCATATCTCTCCTTTCCACTATGGTAAACTAACCGAATCTATTATTCTTCATAGACTAAAAAATTTCATCAATGGAAATAACCTTCTCAATCCCAATCAATATGGTTTCACTAACAAGCTATCTACCTTACACCTACTTTTAAGATTAACTGAACATATCTCGGAAGGTTTCCTGAAAAAGAAAAGCAGGGGAGCAGTTTTCTGGATATCCAGAAAGCCTTCGACCGTGTTTGGATTAATGGACTCACTTTCAAATTAATATGCTATAAAATTCCACCCCCACTGATTCTCCTCATTCACTCCTATCTCACTAATCGTTCCTTCAGAATTAGAATTAACGAGACCCTTTCCAACGCATACTCTGTATCTGCAGGGTGTCCTCAAGGTTCCTTGCTCGGTCCCTTGCTCTTTAATCTTTATATTAACAATATCCCCGACTACTCACTAACAAAAACTAACCTTTACGCCGATGATACTGCCATTCATGCTACGTAGAAAAAACTATCAACAATTTCCTATGCGACAAACAAACACCCACTCCACCTGCAATACTTCTATGACAAATGGAAAATAAGTATTAACGTAGAAAAATCCACAGCCATCATTTTCACGAAACAGCTTTCACTCCCACCACCAATCATCATGTACAATATAAACAGATCCCCTGGTCTCAGGAAGCCAAATACCTTAGAATAATTTTCGATACGCACCTAACTTAGAAACAACATATTTTATACGTTCGCGATAAGTTCCGGAAAATTATGTTTAAACTTTACCCCCTTATAGGCCGGAACTCACATTTAAGTATAGAAAACAAAGTGCTTCTCTATACAGCCGTTATGCGTCCCATTTTAGCTTACGCGTCCAGTATGGGGTTATGCCGCTAAAACTAATATCAATATCCTAGATACCCTGCAGATTTCTCTTATACGTATGATCGTCGAAGCCACAAGATACATGCGTAATGACGACATACGTAATGCTCTTAAAATTAATAGTTGCAAATCTCACATTCAGAAAATAGCAATTAACTTTTTTAACGATTTACAAGCAACCAATAATTTCAATATGCAAAACTTATCTCAATACACCCCTAATGACAATACAAAAAGACCAAGAAGAACTCTTCTTGATTCCTTCAACCCTCCGTAATTCTTTTTATTCGTGCAATAATTTTTATTGCACACCTTAATAGTTAAAATTTTACTTTCTTTTATTTTTGTCAATATTTTTCTCTTGTTCTCCCCACTGGACCTTGTTCTCCCCATTTTCTAAAACCCAGTTCCCAGGGCAGCCAATTGGAGTCAATGTTCACTGTACCCAGCATCCAATCAGAGAGCAACCTCTAAGCTCTCATCCAAGTAAAAAAAAAAAAAAAACTCAAAAAACTTTCCACCCAGATGAAGCACCATAGCCACTCCTCCCAGATTCCACCGTTCGACCAATCGCCATCATGCCACTCAGCAGAATGGAAAACACCACTTTTGCCATGCTCAGCATCATACAATTTCACGATATGGGATTGAGGACTGTTTTTACAGTCCGGACGCCCAAAGGAAAACGCCTATTCAACGCTCTGTAGACTGCACAGATCAATATCAAAATCCAATTCTTCGCCCCATTCTTAAGAATGAGAAGTCCTGACAAATCCAATCCTATAATTTCAAAACCAGCAGAATCTCTTACCCGGTCTTGAGGTAATAGTCCTTCTGGTACCGATATAGGTTTCGCATTGAATCGCTTGCAAATAATTCAAGTCTTCATGACTTCTTTAATATTTTTTCTTTCTTTCAGAATCCAATAGCTCTCTCTGAGATTGTACACATAAGCATCTGAATTTCGGCAAGACCTAACTGTACATGTTTATAAATAATGAGTGCTTTGACTACTGGATGATTGGAGGGAAGTGTAATAGGTAAATGAAAGTCTTCTCTACCGTATGTTGATTTCGAAGCATCACAAAAAACTTGTAGTGATAGATTCATATCTTTAAAATCGAGTTTCGATAATCTTCGTGGAATCTTTAGGTCTTGTAACTCTATAAGTTGGTTTTCCACTTTTCAAGTTTTCTTTCGATGTCTATTTGTAGTTTGGAGTCCCATGAAGCTTCTATCTTCCAACACTCTTGTATAAGTAATTTAGGGATGAGGGTGATAGGACATGTGAATCCAATTGGGTCGAAAATTCGATGAGCTAAGGAAAGAATTCTTCTCTTTGTGACTTCTTTCGATTCTGTTTCTCTGTAAGAGATGGGAAAGGTATCTTCTTTCACATTCCACATAAGTCCAAGAACTTGTATTTCTTGTTGGTCGGATTTCTGTTGATTATCTTGAAAGTCGAAATTTGATTCTATATCACTATGTCGCCATCCACGTAAGTCGAATTTACCCAATGCCAACAATTCCGTGGAATCTCTTTGAAAAGACTCAAGTTCTTTGGAGGAATCGACACTCGCCAAACAGTAGTCAACGTACATCGAATCTTTCAATTTTTCAGCAGCTTCCAAATGTTCAGGAGCTTGCTTAAAATGATGGTTTAATATTGCCGCTAATAAAAAGGGACTGCAAGAAATGCCAAAAACCACTCGACGATGCCTGTAGATAACAGCTTTCTTCGAATTACCACCTTCTCACCACAAGAAACGTAAAAAGTCCATGTCATTTTCGTGCAAAGATATCTTAAAGAAAGCTTTTCGAATGTCAGATATGACTCCGATTTTTCCTAAGCGAAAACAATTTAAAATTTCTGGTATCATTTCTATCAAATTGGGCCCCTTTTCTACGCAGTCATTTAACGAACAAGATTTCCCATGATGAGCTGACCCATCAAACACAGGACGAATCTTAGTCGTGGAATTTTCCTTGAATACAGGTCTGTGTGGCAAATAATGAAATTTCCCACCATTTTTTGGTTCATCTTGTGCAATCTTTTCAATAATGCCTTCCTTTTCCCAGTCTACTAATACTTGTTCATAATCAAATAGTCTGCCTGTAAATTTTAAAGTTTTAATCTTCCCTTAGCTAAGCTGTAGAAATCCTCGAGTTCTTCATTCCCTTCTATCCACGGAACACTAACGATATATCTACCTCAGTGCTTCTCAAACTTTCAATACTGGCATCCCCCTTTTTCGATCACAATTTTTATCGCACCCCCTTATACATTAATAATGTACTGAATGCAATAATAATGCACTTTGACACTAAAGCTACAATACGCGATCTTAATTATAAACCATACAAATTAGTAACATAAGTATTAAAATTTTGTATCTACTTTTAAGCAATAAATAAATAAATAAATTAAATAATAGGATAATTATTATGTTAATTTTCCTTTCTCTAATTTTTAAATTGAACATATTGCAAAATGTGGTGGCTGCTTAGAAGACAAAATATAGATATCTGCTAAATATAGAAAAAGAACTCAGAGGGTCGATTTCTAATCATAAGCATTCCTTATAAAAACTTTGCTTTGCAAGACAGGCCCATGGAAGTCGTTAATACTTATTAAACATGTTCTTAATTTAGTATTAATTAAATAGTTATAAATACTATGAAGTACTGATACATTAAAATTATACCGGCTGAAGTACCCGCTCTTGCACGAGTTCATTTATAAGAAAATAAAACATTATTGAAATAATCGCTGAATTTTAAGGAGAGTAAAGCCAAATGCGCGACAATGATTACAAAAATGTAAAATGATTTTTTTTTTAAATGATTGCTCAAATTATAGTTAGTTTAAAGCGAATGGTAATTTTAAGCCTCACAGAATTAGCATTTATATTTGATGTTAAATAATGAACAATAATATAAAATTCCGATGAAGAATAACTGTATTATTTTTAATATTTAAAGCGAAAAGACTTCAACATATTTTAACCAGGGAGCAGGCGCGCACTCGATACGGTCGAGCGGGGTTATTGAGTCACCCTAATCCTTCTTTTTAATAATTATTTTATTGTACACGATGCAAATCATAATTCCAGCGAATAATTTAATTAAGAGAAAGTTTTTTTTACCTACTTTCAAGGATTTTTCAATTTTTCTTTGGTAACAAATAAACAGTTTTGCCAGAATTAACGATTTCATAATTTGTGCATCCCACGTGACCACTTCCGGGTAAAAAGTGTATTCATTATGATTATATGAAATTGTGTAAAACATTTTTCGCGTTATGCTTTATATGTATAGAATACTCGTAAAAATAAGTCTTGGCCAAGTAATCCTTCAAAGTGTGTGTGTGTGTGCTCTCCGTGGTTTTACAAATATCATAAAACTCTTTTGCATGGAAAAAAGCGTAACAGAGAAATACATTACTTACAACTTCCCTAAATGAGAAACAAACACATAAGAGAGGGGTCATAACTAACTGTACCTTAGAAGGTTAAACAGATTAGAGCTATAATGTGCGGTATTTCAAAAATGATGACAGTGATAAATTTTTTATGTTCCTAAATTTTTTCGATTCTGCGTCTGGGGATCTGTTTTTTCTCTGAAAGAGTTGTATGTTAGGTTTAAACAGAGAGCGTAATAAAAAAATCTTTCATCATGGGATTACAGCAAATCAAATAAAAGTTTTTTTATTTGGTTATAGGATCAAAGATAGGTAAGTAGGTATTGAAGAAGTTTTTATTTTGGTTGACTTAATATCGCGCGCGCGCCTATAAATTATATCAGAGTAAAAGTGCACTTTTATTATGTCTGAAAGTATTTTGTTTTAATTCATTCAAGTAAATTAATTATTTTTAAATCTTTTATTTTCGATATACTCGTGCCCCCCTCGTAGGGTTATTGCGCCCCCAGGGGCGCGCCCCCTAGTTTGAGAAACACTGATCTACCTTCATCATCTCGCAATACCGTATTCTCAAAATGTTTCAAAGCAAGATCTTGTAATTGTAATTTCGATTTCTTTTCACTGGGATCTTTTAATCCTAAAGAATCCAATTACCAAAGATCTGATATTTTTTTTCTGTTCGTAAAAAGAGAATGAACAAGTGAATTCTCTAATTCAAATTTAGATTCACAGCTTAATTTCCCAAATGCAACCAATTCACTCTATGCATCAACTGTCAGACCTAAGGCCACCTGGCTCAAAATGCCCCCTTCACCCCAAGTCCCGCAAAGGCGGAAAAACAAATTGCTCTAATATTGTAAACAGTATTGTAAAGCCAAACACCTCATACGCATCAATTACTCAAACTACTTCTCACTACGTGACCCCCCAACAGAGGATTCCGCACAATACGCCTGTTCCTGCTACCGTTCAACAAACTGCTCAAAATACAATTATCCCAATCCCCACCCCACTATCAGGTAAAAATTGCCAGACCCTACAGCAAACGATCCAGGCCCTATCTCTACTTGTACAACAAACACGTCTAGTTAATACATCTCAGTTCCCCCTCTCTAACATTAAAATTAAATCTGAAAAAAAGAAGGCAATCCTAGCACTATCTTCGAGGAATACCTCGACAAAGAGAAATAATAAGTTATTTTACCAGCCTTTCACCACTCGGTGAATGTGTGTGTGTGTGGCTCAATTATTCTAAAAAATTCAATTATTTCTTTACATAACTTTTTCACATTTGATCGCTGGTCGTCAGTGGGAAATGGAACGCGAAGTATTCCTCCATCCCATATCGAAAATGTAACTGTGGCCTGATGTGGATGGGCCTTGATGAGTGAGAGTCTCCTGATTGGTTCAGAGGATGTGGCAAGGAGGCGTGGTTACAGAAACGGTTTCGGCGGCTCTCGGAGTTGGAAAAATTTCACTTTGGTTGTTCGAGAGAAATGAACGCCATTGGCTGATAGGTCTCTTTGGGAGTAGGCACCCTATTGGTTGCAGTGAAACATTGGAACTTGACAATGGGGAGGGTCTAGAAAGCTAGCCTGTGTGGAAATGATAAATTAAAGGAAGGATGAAAAAGAAAAGAAAAAAATTTAGAAATTACTATGGTTGTCAGGGCAAACTTCGCTGTCAGTACGGAATATCACCGATTCTTCAGTAGTTTCAATCCTTCATCTGAGCAATGATCTCAACGTTAATCCAACTTGGTGGCGCTAGTTGCACGTCTGGTCCAGTCAAAAATGTTCTTTCATTATTAGAAGGTCGATATCTTTCTGCACGGTTTCATTTGGAAGGACGCTGGATGTCACTGGGAAATGGAACGCGAAGCGTTCCTCCATCCCATATCGAGTTCGTAAGATGTGGCCTGATGTGGTTAGGTTTTGATGATTAAGAGTTTCCTGATTGGTGCAGAGGATGTGGCAATGTGGCGTGGTTACAGGAACGGTTTCGGTGTTTGTCGAAGTTGGTAAAAATTTCACTTGGGTTGTTTGAGTGAAATGAACGCCATTGGCTGATGGTCTTGGGGAATAGGCACTCTATTGGTTGCACTGAAACGTTGAAACAAGGCAGTGGGGAGGGTCCAGATAGCTATCCTTACACGGAGAGTGACTAAATTAAATGTTAGGGTGGGGAGGGTATAAGAATCTAGGAGAATCATCCTAGGTCTTTTAATATATGTGACTCTGGGATGTAGTTATTAAGATTTTGAACATTGACATTGTCAATGTTTGGAAGATTATTAAAAAATGAAATAGCCAGTTTTTGAATATAATTTTTAAAGGGGAGAACTTTGTCTTTAAAAATAGCGGAATTTTTGATATATCGATCTGCTTTAAGAATATTTCTAATCAACGCGAGTTCTGAGTAACCACGAGAATTTTTAAGTTAGCATCTGCTACATAGCCGCACACAGGCGAACCATAAGTAATTATTGGGCGCAAAACGGAAGTATAGAGAAGTATCTTATTATACATATTTAATTCAGAATTCCGGTCAATTAAGGAGTAAAGTGCTCTAAGGGCTTTCTGGAATTTATCACGTTTGTGAGTTAGGTGCTGTTTCCAAGTGAGGTTTTTTTATTATCAAGAATCAAGCCAAGGTATTTAGTGCTCTGAGACCATCGCAGTTGTGAGGAGTAGAGTGTGTGTGTGTGTGTGGGGGGTGTTGGTTGAGTTTTCCTTCTGGTGAAAAGTACCGCGACTGTTTGGCGCAAAAAAATCTTCTAGGGTATTTGTAATTTCCTTATCAATAGGATGGCTACCATCACTAGGTCTTTTATTTTCAGCAAAGTTTTCTTTTTATGTTAAAGCAAGAATATTTGCCATCTGCTCATCACTATTAGCGACGCCAGAATAACTTGAAAGGGAAGGAGTGTTAGATCGTTTTTTTTTACGGAAGAAATTTTGACACTGCCAAATACTACTATCGCGAGTGTTTAACCCTCCAAGCGTTCCACACGTAAAATCCCGTCATTATAAAGATGCTTCGAAAATGCACTGCACGGGTTTTTGCCTTCAAGTAACATCATCAAAAGCGGTTGAGCCGTACTTTTCTGAAATCCTTTCCCCCTTTTAAAGATTTATAATCTTGAAAGATAATTAGGGACGGTGGAAGCCCCACAACAGGACACTGATACGAAGTTTTATGGCTCGCAGGGAAAACCGTGTTTTGACCTGGAGCAATTGTAAAAAATCAGGGAAGAATTTCTTTAGACGCCAGGAAGTGTTGGTTTGTTAGTTTGTATTTTAAAAGTTTTGAAAAGTCCCAACGCATAAGTAAAATATGTTACAATTCCCTTTTGGTTTTATATTAATTTGAAACTGTAACAAGTTGGGGCGTGCCAGGGCAAACTGCTATTTTATATAGTTAGACAAATTATCTTTTTTTAAGTATATTCTTTCGCTTCATTTTTCTTATCTTATTCAATGCTTTCGGCTTTTGAAACATGATTATTTCATATTAAAATGCCAAAAAAAAACTTAATAAAACACCAAACACTTTAAAATTTGAAACCTTTTAAACTTTCCAACCACTAAAAATGAATAATTTTAAACTTCATCAAATAATTTGAAACATTTTCTTACACTTTGATAAAAATAATAACGAGAAAAAAAACTAATTAAGATATATTAGTTTTTTTTAGATTTCAAATCCCAAATGTTTAGGGAAGTTTACGTACAGTGCCTAGTTATATATTGTTAAAATACACTGAATTGTGTTTGAATTTTAAGTGCTTGAACTTCAGTTTACATCAAACACAACATGAATGAAGATTTTCTCACATTTTTTTTGTAACTTGAATGTTTGAATAAATGGTAAACAAAAATATACGGAAACTTTTACAGTAGACATTTATGCATATAAATAAACATAAAAATTAATTTTAAATTCGAGCTATTCAAAAACATTCGAATTATTATTCAAAAATATCTATTTATGCAAAATACCTCAACATTTATCTTTTTTAAAGACTAAATGAATAAGTAATTAAAATCTGGATATTTTTTTGAAATTTCGACCGTATAAAGTTAGAAAGTTTATGTTAGAAATTCCATTTGAAATTTCGAAAAAAATGTATCGCGCAGTTAAAAATTATTTACCATAAGTTCTAGCAATTCTTTGAGTATAATATAAATTTCAATTTTTTTATTATATAGCTTCTTTAGTATTTTTTAATATATTTCGAAAATTTCATACAATTCAGTTGAAAACTGCATGCTAAGAGCAAAAAATATACTAAAAAAATGATGAATATTCAATAAATTTTTACATAGAAGCAAAACTGAGAAGCTAATCCGTAGGAATGAAAAATTATGAATATATCTGAACTAGTTTTCGAAATATTTATTTTAAAGTTCAGAAAACTTGCGTGCGTTATGTTATACTTAATATTAATTAAATGGTTAAAATAATATATGTTAATAATAGTCATGTAATCGTTTGACGACGCATTCCTGTACTAATAAAAATTATAATGGTCATTGATGCGAATGTCAATAATTTTATGTAATTTTAAATTCAGACATTAAGATATTGATGTAGAAAATATAAAACGACCACATCGAAAATATATGAAAAATGCAGTCTGCTATAAAATGATCTTGACAAACAAAATACGGCATTTTCAATTACTATGGCAGAACCGGCTTAGGCAGGGGTGATCTGGAAAAACAGAGAGGGACCCGCGGTTTTGATGGATGCTGCTCTAGCTTTTAATGTTCTCAGGAAAAATATATATATAAATTACAAATGCAAAAATAAATCATGTAATTTTCCATACATTTTTATAACAACGAATTGTGGAATTGGCTTCCAATACATTGTTGTGTATGACAATATCTAAGGTAACCAACCCTACTTTAAGTAGATTTGTACTACTTTTTCATAACCGTATTCCTTTTAAAGTTAATTCGTGCAGCCCAAATACACCTTTTGCACTCTTAAAAATTTGTATAAACTATAAGGGTTAATTTTAATTTATGCAACTTGTGAAATGTTCATAATTAACCATTTCCGTCTAAACAGTTTACATGAAAAAAAAGTTTGGACTCCCTCATTCATTAGGGAATTATATAAGATTCCAACATTAAGTTTTATTTTTCACCGAATAGTGTCGAGTGGTAGTATATCGAGCTTCCACCCCAAAATGTCTGGGTTCTATTAACGGGCTGGGCAAGGTCGACTCTACCTTTCATCCCCGCTGCATTGGGTCGATAAATGAGTACCAATTCACGTATGTTTTATAGTAGTATTTATATTTAAAAATGATAAAGACATTTTTATAACTGTGTGAGTTTTTATGCCTCGTTTAAAAATATAAAAAATTACTTTCACCTTTTTAATGTTTTTAAAATGTACTGAAATTAGTGGAGGAATAGGATATTTAATAATATGAATATTTTTGACTGCAGTAGGACATATTTATATTTCAGTTTCTTTACAATTTGAATAGAAGTTGTAAGCCCTTTTGCGAATAGTTTGATATTGAATATAATGTCATAGGCTGTTTAACAAAGAATTGTTTTATTTTGATACCCGCACACACTAAAATAAGGCTCATTTATGATATGATCAGCTTCAGTGATATTTAAATTTTCAAAAATATTCTACACGTACGAAAATATTCTTTCAAAACTATGCACCACATCTCAAATTATGTCTTCCCTACAGCAGGCAATATTTGTGTATACTCAAAAAATTTAAAACAGGATACACTTCCAAATGTTAAAATTGTTTTTAAAATTTGGTATGAATACATTGTGGAACTGTCGGTTAACTTCACTGAACAAAATTGTTTTAAGTGTACTGTTTTGAAAGACAAAATTAATTGGGGAGAACTTTTTCACACAATAGAATTTGTAATGACTGAATTGTGTGAAAAAAATGTAATTATCGATGTGTGACAATTTTCCTTGTAATAAAAGGAACTGAAATATCAAAAATTAAACTTGAGTAGAAAATGGTTAGAAATACTGTCACGCTCATTTGAAGAAGTATATTCCCCATTAAAATTAAAAATTATTGACAATGCGTGTTATGTCCATCACAAATGCCGATGTAGAAAAGATATTTTTATTTAATACTTGAAGTTCGAAAAGGAGAGCACTAGGAATGAAAATTTAGATTTTTTCAGAAAAATATTCATTTAACATAAAAATATCATTTATATGATTTAAGTTTAAATAAATTAAAAGTATTGAAATCCTTTTTTATGTTATTTTAAATTTAAAAATATAATTGAATAGAGAAAGATCGGTTTTATTTCATAAATATAATCATCGCATGTATATCACTGTATGCACCATTTATTGTCTTATTGTTTAAAAAAGAGATAGGGCCTTTACTCTTTTTACCTCATTACTTTTTTTAAAAACAGGAAAGTGAGCGCGTTTTCTTACTCTCATATTCAAACATGAATACAGGATGCTTTTTCCTGGTTCAAATCGCAATACCAAAATAATTTATTTTTTTTAATTTTTAAAAAAAAAACAGAAAAATAAATTTTGTTTGAAGAAAATATAACTTTTTTTTGAACTTCTAACACGCCATCTATTTCATGTTTTTTTACCCTTAATTTTGTTATAATTTTACTGTGACTGAGCATATCGGGAAAAGGAGTGAGTGGAACTACAATTTTCATACAAGATTGCTCAAGGCAACTTAACAGCTAGCTGTAAACGATTGCTCACTGAACAAAGAGGTCGAAAAGTCATAAAATTGTCCCCGTTCGACTTCCCAAGTTTTAAAAGGGGGAAGGAATTAAGTCTGTGTCACTTTTGAAAGGAATGGCAAAATAAGAATCAAACGCTTTCGGAATAACTTTTCAAGAGGAACCAAACCACCCGGAGCATTAAAGATTCGAGTTTAGTTTGCCATGTTTGTTGCGAGTGTTTCTTGAGCTCTTTTTTGACTTTTTCTTGTAATCTATATTATAAAATTGTGTGTGCAGGATTCAAAGTGTTGTGAAAAAGTTTTGTAGCTCTGTTCTTTTCGCGAATGAATTCTTGGATGGGGTTTGGAGTGTGTTTATGTTTCTTATTTTCTATTGGCTTCGTGGCGAGTGGTTGGGTGGAGCGAACGGCGGAGGTGAAAAGAGCGATTTTCTCTTCGAACACATTGGGGTTATGGATGCCGGCGAAATCTGCTAGACGAACCGTAGTATTTAGATTATTTTTAAAGGAGGACCAACAGGTAGTAACTGCCCTTTGATTGTCGTGATGAATCGAGGGAAGGAAAGAAAAAATTAGGAAAACTGGGTTATATATGGACAGAAGAGAGTTTTGCTAACGAATTTATGGTGAAGAGGAAGTGAAAATTATGAATTATTGCAATATCAAGAGTGTTAGCAGATCTGTATCTTACTCCCAGTCCAAGAAACAAACTCCATTTCCTAATTTACCCAACCCATGTCCAACCAATTGAGAGGATTCTCACTCCGTGCCAAGAACCAATGCCGTTGCTTTCTCTCCACTCATCCATCTTCAACTGAACTACTGCCAGGCACCATCCATCACCGGCCTGACAGCTCCGGTGAGTTTACGTTTTATCAAGGTTCACCTGACCAGTCAGGATTCAACGAAACCACTAGCTTTTTCAAACAGACACGTTTGAGTCATTTCATGGTCTTACATTAAATGTCTTTTAAATACAAACATCAATAAAATAAGGACTTTAAAACATAGTTAGATATGGAACGGAGGGTTTGTGCGAAAACCCAATCTCCTAATGACCCTCAGCGAGCTTGTCTCTTCCCCGCAGGTAAATTTCTATCCATGAGTTGCTTTAGTTCGGCCTAACCTTAGCCCAGTGTTTCTCAAACTGTGGGGCGCGCCCCCTCGGGGGGCGCGAGCCTATTGAAAAGTCGAAAACAAAAGATTATTTAAACAAATTATGAACTTACTAAAAGTAAACAAATACATTCTGACATAATAAAAAATGAAATACTCATTTAAACTATAATTCACTTATAGATGTATCAGTACTGCACAATCTATTTTATAATTAATTTAACAATGCTAAGTTAAGGACAAGTTTAGTAACTTCCAGTGACCCCATGGATTTGTCATATACAAAATCATATGCCAGCATTTTCACTTATCTGGATATCATTTGTGTGGTTTGTTTAATTAATCCCTTAAATGCTAATTAAAAATTATACGATTCGTTCCATAATTCTACGTAAGCGTATGTGGTGTATTAAGTGGGGCAGAAAAGGAATAAATAATCAAATCATCTGAAACAAATAAATCCTTCACAAACACTGTCAAAGTCAATTTAATACTTTCCAAAGCCTTCGCAATAATTTTATGCATAGAAGTGCACAGAAAAGATAGTACTTCAGAAAGACGTATATATACGTCTGGAGCAATTAAGATACTGGCTGAGCGAGACGATTATATACGTCGGAGGGACTTCAAAGGTTAAATTCGTATTGTGGGTTCACCGTGAAAGTATAGTATTATTGAATGTAATACATCATTATTCTATGTGGGGGGGGGCGATGCAAATTACGATTGAACATTGGGTCGCAAACGTTGAAAGTTTGAGAAGCACTGCCTTAGCCCATTGCTGCAGTTAATTTTTCCGGAGTTAAGAATTTAGTTAACTTAGGAAACATTTTACATTAAAAATTAAAGTGAAAAAATATGAAAATTTAAGTGTGAAAAGTGAGTGTAAAAACTTTATTTTAAATGTGCATGTTTGTGTTTAGTTCCTTGAATGATTCTATATCAGCCACAAAATGGCCCTTCAAGACTGTACCCAGAGCAATCGAATTAATTTCAAATGGCGGAGAAGATTAAAACTAGCGAAGAGCAGGTCATCTGAATTGTCGGTTTTTTCACTCGGTGCTCCAGAAAAATACTCCGAGGGTATAATAGCAACGTCCAATTGAAAACTATTCAGCTCCGTCAAGAGCATCATTAAAGACTACTGAAGTATTTGTATCTATAGTTAGTCAAGAATATACAAATATTTATAACATAGAGTTGTTCTTAAAAAGTGGTAATATAATAAAAATCTTGTTTTGGTTACTATTTTTGTCTCGTTATATATTTAACAAGGAACATTAAAAATATGTCATAATGCCATATAGCAGTGTGTGGCTCGAGGTTATTTAAGCGACAGACTGTGTGGAGCCTTCCCCTTTTATGGAATATTAGAAAAAAATTATGGTATATATAAATATATGGTATAAAAAATTATTCTCTCTTTTAGTAGGTTATAATATAGATTATGCAAAACGTTTTATTTTAAAATGAGATATTAAATTGGTTTCCAGGGGGAGCTAGCACTGAGTAAACCCTGTACCAAAATTCCTGAACGTTTAACGACTTTGCATACACATAAAGGTGCGCGCGGTCCCGTATCATTGACACGGTGGCGGTAACTACGCCCTTGATTTATAGTTTTGAAAAAACCCCGTTGTAACCCCTAAAAAAGCTAAGGGACATCTCAAACTTTTTGAAGTAGAAAAAAAACATTTTTGTTCGTAAAGGAATCTGTATGTATATCCTAAAAAAGAAGATATTTGCTCACCAGATGTCGTTAGTCTCTAACTGGTAACAATAAAGAACAAATGTTTCAGAATTTCAATTTTGAAATTAAGTTAGGTATCAATTTTAAAATGGTCCAAAAAATTGATAAGAGAATTTCATGTTAAAGAAATGAATTTCCTACGATAAATAATACCAAAATGTTTTTTCTTTTAGACTGGCTATTTTAAAACTTCACGAAAAAAATTCAGTTCAAAAATAATGTTTGTGGCATAAAAATGAAAATATGAATTTTACAGAGCAAAATAAATGAAGTTTTTCTAGAAATGCATATTGATATTCATAAGTAAAATTAAATAGTTTTGATAAAACTTTAGTGTCAAAACAAAGAAAAGTGAAAAGTTAGTATCTGAAGGTGAATACATAAAAAGAAAAGCATGTTATTTAAAAAAGGTTTTTAAATGTGCTTGAAAGGTTTTGATATGTAAATTAATACATGTAAGTATCAAGTGCAACGGCATTTTACTTGATTTCAAGATACTGAAAAGTTCTGGTGTCATCTAGGAAAATTATCCTTAAACTTACTAAAGCAAGAAAATAAAAGTTTTCATTAAATTCCTTTTGTTGTTCCAATATTTGATTGAATATAAAAAAGTTATAATATGTAAAAAGTTTCAAGAAAGTAAATTCATTCGGTGGAAATGCAATAATTTATTTGTTGAAATAAATTATAATATTCAGTCTGAAAATAGTACATCATTACTTACATTTTCAGGAGTTCACTGGAGTTCCATTGCTCAGGAAGTACAATATTTGAAGGATACTTTTTCGCAGCGTCATCTGGTTAATGAATCTCGAGTTGGCGCTAATTCATTCCAATAGTAAGTGTTGCAAATGTTGAACAACTAACTGTTTGAGGTTTATATAATATCATCTCAGTGAATAAGAATAAGGTTTTTGATGTGTAAATTAATTGATGAAGAAATTTTTGGCGTATGAGGAGTGTTTACTACGTTTGTTTCTGAAATTTTACCAGTATTTTGAGGAAAAGAAAAGTTGGATTAATATTCCAATTTATCATATAATTAGCTTATCGGAACTATATGCATTTGGAAGAATGATAAAAATTTTGAAAAATGTCATCGCTGTTAAATTAAGGTATCATTTGTATAAAAAAAGTTTTTATTGAAATGGGATTAAATAATCATTTTAGACCCCATTGTACGTTATAGAATTTATTCTAAAAATATGAATTAAACGATATCTTTTAATTGTTTTACGAAAGAAAACAAAAAGCAAACTTTAGATAAGAGTTTTAGCACAAAAGCAATGTTGATAAAATAAAAAAAAAACAATTATTTCAAGCAAATCATTAATTTTTGTCTTTAAAACAATTTTGAACTAGCAAAATTTAAAATAAATTCATATGAACTTTACAAAACACGTTTTTTTCAATTTTATACGTCAGGGAATATTTAATAGCCTCGCAGTTTTAAGCAACACACGGACTGTTGGCAGCAAACCTCGTGATTTTGAACATTGACCAAGTGGATCAAGATACCCAAGCTGGCGCCTCCTCTCCAAACCAGCAAACCACACCAATGAGCATGAATAACTTTGAACTTGGACAGATTAATCATGCATCATTTCTCTGCTAACACGTCACTTCTGCTCAGTTGGTCTTCAGCGGCTCACATTCATGACACGTCGTCCACGAGTAAGCGATCATAATTAATAAGTTTTCGTAGATTTTAATTCAATGAATCAAATCACCATTTTGTTGATACAATTTAAAATATCATATAAAAGATCAATATTTGTTTACTATTCGGTAAGTAATTTGGACTGCTTTTGTTTTCTGTTGTAATATATAGTTAAACTCTTCATGAATGTAATGAGCGAACATTTTGTGATTCATCTGAAAAGATGCTGCAAGCGTCTTTTTTTCATATTTGATTTCGTTTAATTTTTAGTTGCGTATTAGAACTCTCGCTATGTGGGCGCCCTCCCAGCTCTCTATGTATAATTCGTTTGTTTTATTAAACCCTATCTCAATCTCATAATGAACTGTCTTTTTTCAGAGTTCTAATTACTTACGTGTGATAGAAGAACACTGAAATTTTTATATAGCTTGTCCGGGAATTCGAACTGTGGAGAAAGGAACAAAGTAAACGATACTTTTTTTTCTCATAGTCAGATTTGAAAAGAATAGTTCAGAGTTGGGAACTTGTGGCCTTTATAAAAACTAGAACTTGTATTAATATTTAATTTTATATGGGTTACAATGAGTGGCAAATCAATAGAATTAAATAAGGAATGACATTTATGTTTTAATGACGACTTGTGGAAAAAGCCTACTGTACGTTTCAAATGTTGGAACGCAAGTATAGAAGCTGCATCTTCTATTGTTTGGCCACGCGCCAATCGAAAATATTGTAAATATCATATTTATTGGAATGGCAACAGTGTAAAAGTTTCGACTTTCACAGGAGAGTAAATAATTGTCCAGTATATCTTAACCTGCTAAGTTCCTTCCTTAATCAATTAATAACTCTGCGAAACCACAGTTGTAAGCGATAAATTGATTCACGCTTCAGCATGTAAATAAGTTTGACTTCCTGCAGAAACTGGGCCGCACAGCAGCCCAATACACATATATAAAAAACTATACAGACACCACACATTTGAAAGAAAACTGTCGGTGACATTAATATCCTTTGAAGAAAATCTATTTCAATGCACCAACCAGTGTAATGTCTCAATCTGTTGGGCGCGCCGCCCTAAAGGAACCATATAATGCTAACGGGAGGCGCGAGCATGTCGAAAATAAAATATTTAAGAAAATTATTAATTTACTAAAAGGAATCAAATGAAAATACATTCTGAAATAATAAATACACATATTTACAAGGATATTATATCCTTTTAAATGATTCAGTAATGAACGATGCATTCGATGTTTAACTCATCAAAACTAAGTTAAGAAAAAAATGAATAGATGCTATTGCCCCCCATGTGTTTGTCATGTACAAAATTATATGCAAAATTTAGTACTCATCTTAATAGTTTGTACAGTTTGCAATAAAAGTCGTGTTGCAGTTCTAGTGTCAAAGTACGTTATTAATGAATGGAGAGGGATGCCATATGAAAGTTATGATTGAAAATTGGGTCGCAAACATTCAAAGTTTGGGAAGCATAGGTGTAAGGGATTACTTTCTAAAATGCTGTGGTGCATCTCAATTTTTTTAATTTCAAGTGCACTGACGCTACTATCTATCTAGAATTAACTACCACTCTCTAATGACAAACTTTATTTACAACTTTTAACTATTCGCACCATATTAATTACCTCGCACCTCTACTCAAACGCTCCCCGTCCTACACACAACTCCCCACTCTCAGGGAACATTTACACAACGCCACTGTTGAAACAGCACCATCTGTATCCTTAACATCAAGGATTGATGCATCAACGGTATTTGTTGTAAAATTGCTGAAATGCGTTTTTGGGTAATGTGGGTCCTTTTCACAACTAATGTAAAAAAAACTGAGTGAAGTGGACCAGTCTATTTTAGAACTGGGTAGGGTAAGGTAAATAATTCAGTTTTTGGAAGGGAAAACTATCTCAATTTAAGGGAAGAATTTCTCAGTTAACGGTGATTTTTCCCCAAAGAATTTTTCCAAAAAGAAAGAAAGAATCTTCCGAAGAACTGAGAAAAAAAATAAAGCGGTTTTCTAGAAAAACATTCCTTGCAACGATTTTTTTTTAAAGTTAAGAGGACACGGTACCCTGTACACAATTTCTTTTACTTAGATAGTTATAAGAATAAAATTACATGCACTGTATTCGAACACATCTGTAATAAATATTTCATAAGCAAAATACTATTTTTAAACAAACAATAATTTTAAATTTTAAAATGTTTAAAATTATTTAAAGTTATTAAAATTCCTACTACTTTTACAAATTTGAATATTTTGTATCCATTTTTTTTCTAATATTCCTGGAAGTATTTCCCACAATTCTGTGCATGGGATTAGTATTACAAGTGATACTTTTATTTTTAGAATTTTTTTCTCTTAGACACTATAAAAAACAATAAAAAAACAGCTATATCTAACTTAATAGATTTCTAAAAAAAAATAACTGTTCCTCTAAATACTTATTCCATGCACAGAATTATCAAACATATTATTTAAAACAACCAGAAAAAGTTTCAAAATTTTATAGTGAATATAAAAAAAGCCTTAGCATTTCAAACACATGATCATCATGAAAAATAAGAAGCTGAGAAAAAGCAATTTAAAGTTTTTGAAATAAAAAAATAATTGAAAGAGCTAAAAGATAGTATCCATTCTAATACATATTAAAATTCAAGTTGTACTAAGCCTTTTTAATGCAAAATTCATGCTGAATTAGCACACATTATAAAGGAAATAAATTAAGATTAAATGGAATGAAGTGATACAAAACAGTAAAAGAAACATATATCTAACTTTATGGATCTTTTAAAAAATAGCTCTTCATATAAATCCTTAAGCTATACACAGAATTATCAAACATTTTATACAAAACAACCAGGAAAAGTTTTAAAGATTTATAACGAATACAAAAAAAGCCTTAGCATTTAAATATATGATCACGATGAAAAATATAAAGTCGTGAAAAACGTTTAAACTTTTGAAAGTCAATGAAAAATACATGAAAGCTAAACCTTGGCCTTCATTCTTACATATATTGCAATTTAAGCATAGTAAATATTTTAATACAGTAATATATTCTAAGTTATTAAATAAATATATTGAAAATTAAAATTAAAAAATATTACAATATATTCAAATGCACTACAATTGTTTTGAAATTATAAAACATTCATTTTACGTTCATATTATAATTGTAAATAAAAATTAAAAACCAGTTCATATGTCATTCCTTCTTTTTTAATGAATGAGGCGTTTCGGATGATTTGAACGGATGATTTTAAACAAAAGGTGTCTAGGCTGCGCCAGCAGCAAAACCTCTATCTGAACTCTGATGTTCGTGGTGTTAGAACATGGGTTTGAAGAGGAGGGCGTGATCGGGGAGAGGAGGTAAAGTGCAGGAGACATAAATTGATCATTGATTGGAGGATGAGTGAGCTTTTTATCAATTGAAATGGGAAAAAAATTCTAAAAATAATTTCGAGAGGATTTTAAACTATAAAGATTAAGATAAATAAGAGTAGGAAAGTTTAAATTTTGTTAATTATAGCTTCTGCTAAAAGGCAGGTTTTTTCTTCGTCTGAGTTTCAGTTTTAAATTTTTCGAGAATTTTGGGATTTTTCTTTACAAGGCTAGAGATTATATTAAAAATTTCCAAAACTTGAGAAAATCTGAACTATATTGTTATTATGGCTAAGGGATCCACGGGGAGTCTTTCTTATTATTTTCAGTTTCGGGGTCTGACTAGGATTTCACCACTGTCGACGTTAGCGAGTGAAATTCCCTCTTTATCCATTTACTTGAAAACATTTTCAGAAAAATGTTCCTTTCTTAGGTTGGGGAAATGGGACATTTTGTATAACATGCCGAGTGACCGAATGACAGTTTATACAAATGGGTTTGGTTTAAATGGCAATTTCCGCACTTTAAACATCTCGGCTTCATGTAACAGTTCGCGGCAGTATGAAAAGTTATTACAGTTGAAGCATTGGGTTATTCCTCTAACGAGGTAACCCTCAACTCACCTGTAAGTAACCCAATTTTGCGATGTCAAAAATCTTGCTATTTTTATCATTTCGGGGGAGGGTTACAAGGAAATAGGGGAAATTTTTAACGTTTAGAAGTAAGCTGCGTACAGCTATCAATATGGAAATCAATTTCAGCAAGGTCGTTAGTAATATCTGCTATTTTTTGAGGAACTAGGAGGCCTTTAATAACGGCTTTAATGGGTTTATTAATATTACGTTTTTTTTATTATGTAAACCTTATCGGACCAAAAGTGGATAAGGGATCTATATTCTTCGTGATCATTTGTAAACATTTTTACGACATCGTTAACAATTCTATTACGTAGACTAGGGAATTTTTCAGAGATGCGTTTAATTTGCTCTCTGAAATTATCATTAATTTTAAGCATTATGGGGTGGGGGAGAGTCTTTTTGGGTGTAACTACTTCCGTAATTACTTGTTTATCGATCGAAAGTGGATGCTCAACATCCTGCTCTAAATCAGAAAAGTGATTGTTAGTTTCAATGGGGTCCTGGGTAGGGGTGGGGGAAATTGGTCTGGCGGTCTTTTTGGGAAAGATGAACTCTTCCGTGGATTCTTTAGCTTTGTTTTTACGTTTTTTGCTAAGTTTTTTCTTATTAGGTTTACTAATAATTTTAATATTATTTTCATTATCGGGATGGGAGGTTTTTATTTCCTTCGAGGGGATCTTATGGTCCTGCAATCAATAGTGCATGGTGGGAGAGTTTTAAACTTACCAATAATCATGGCCTGCGTGCTTTACAATTACTTCTGGGGCAAACGTCCGTTCATCTCCATATGAAGAGCGTTCTGGAGTTTATCGCAGGCGGCAATAATTTTGTGCAAAATATCCATTCGTTCGCTGGTTTTAATGATTGAAGCGTGGAGATCGCTTGTGCGTGGTCTCCGTTGAATTAATGAGGCGTTTCACCGCTTTTTTGCTAACGCAATTTTTTTTACGAGCAATTGCATACACTGCCGGTCTTTTTCTTTTCCTCTGATAAACTCTACGGTAGTCTCGCCAAACAGCCAACATTTTTTACTGTTTATTTGAAGCAAGTCCATTTTCCTTTTGAAAATTTTCTAATGATTTTTTGTACCAAAATTGAATTCACAAACTGCATCACAAACAGCAATAGTTACTCGACGCAGTGTCGCTGACATTTCTTTTGAACATTTACCCCATATGATGCTGTGAAGGCTCTCGTTTGCATTTTGTGTCACACATCTTATGCATTTTTGAAGGAGTTCATTTGAAGCTAATCTTTGATATATTGGCATAATTTTGGCTAAATGAGTTTCCTTCAAGGGTGTCTTCACATGCTTCACGTGAGGACCCGGTACTTCACCACGAGCAAGAGCAGCCTGGAAAAAGCACCAAGAATCTTTTCCAGTGGGACATTTAAAATGTTGAGGTTTTTGGTCCGTTGATATACTATGAAACATTGTTGCATAAATTGCAGTTTTCATTGCTTCTACGTCACCTTAGTTCGAGCGAATTGCATTTTGATAGTAACGTGACAATTTTTTAATTGTCTCTTCCTTTAAACTGCCACGGGGTTTCCCTCCCAAGGAAACACCTCTTGCCCGCCATTCTTTAATTGCTTTTCGTAAAGATGTACCTAGCCTCTTGCTAACATGGTTTATGCATTCTTCTTTCTTTATTTTTATCTCAGGACCCTAAACTTCCTTAGTATTTAAATATTGATATGTTTTTGCATCACCATCTGACAATAGTGTCGTGTATCGAAAACCATTATCTTCAGATCCTTGCCATAATTTAAGAGCAGCCTCTTGTTCCATGGCACAAGATGATCTTACGTGATTGATAGCACATGAATAAATATGACCTTCATACCACACATGAAATTCTGCTGAATTTTCTCCAAACCCAGATTTTGCGTGTTCACATTCAATGCAGCGTTTCGACATAATTTCAAAATCCATGACAAATCCAGTAAGAAGGTCAATCACGCTACCTACACCTATTTGAGATGAATGTCCCCGAGTCAACCAAGTACCATCAAAAGTAACATCTATATCAGTAATGGCACTATTACTTTGATAAGTACTTTTCACCTGACTTCGAACATCATTCAAGCTTTTTTCTGTAGATCTAACCAAAGATTTACATAACTTTTTTTATATATGTTGAATGTTCTGCTTGAAGGTAAATCTATATTCATTAACATACAAAATTTTTCCATAGCTAAATAGCCTTTCCCAAAACTTAAAAATGATTGCAACATGCGCATGTTTATGTCGAATGATTGGGTTTCATTACCTTCACTGTCAGAAATTCGTCTGGATGTAAAGTTACTTGCTTTAATTATATCGCAAGAAGTGCAAAATACAGAGATTTTTCTGGAAAATCCAAGCTTTTCACCAATGTCAATTTTTAGTGAATACGATTTGCAAACATCACACAATAAGTTTTTTAAAAGTAATTTTAAAAACTGTACATCTATTATCACATAATGAGGGGGCTTCAGAATTTTCACAACAATTTAAATCGTTCAAACAGCTGTCTTCTAAAGTTTGGCATCTCACATTTCTTTCTCGTAATGCTGAGGAAATAGAAGTTTCATCTTTTCTGAAAATATCAGTTTCATGACTGTAGTGTTATTAAAGTTTACTTATTAATAAAAAGATATTCAAACGAATATTTAAAATTATAAAGAAATAAATTGATTAGATAATTGGCTTTGAGAGAGAGAGAGAGAGAGAGAGAGCCTTTAGTTTTGATACTAATGGTTTTAGAATAAGAAAAAAAGATGTAAAGCAAAATGGAATAACGTTTCTCTCTTGCATGAAAACAAACGAATTAATTCACTTCTCTTCTAATTAAAGTATAAAGCCTTAGAATCGCGTGTTAAAGTAAATCAATCGAAATTGTTTAGGCTAGGATGACATTATATTTAACTAATGTATTAATGCAATAATGGTAAAATAATAAACTGTTTCATTATATGTGTATTCTGTTTCCTAAGAATTTTAGCATGTGTATCAAGTTCACATTATTTCTAATTATGAGAATAAAAGATTTGTATATGAAAATGTATAGCATTTTGTTTGAAATCTGTATTTAATTTAACATATAATCAAATGTGTACACACTTGAATAACAGTAGTTTTTAAAGAATATTGTACATTTAAAAAGTAATAATAGAATAGATATGTGCATAGATAATACGTAACAGAGAAATGTGAGGTAAAAATGTTGTACAGTTAGATTATTTAAAAACAAGTTGCATTTTAGGTCCTCTTCATCTAATCTGATCATTATGTGTCGGTTATTTAGTAAAAAGTTTGATTGATAATATGTGAGAATAATTTCTAGATTCAAAAATAACTAATAAAAAAAGTGAAATGCTACAACAAACACAATTTCTACTCATTATGGTGTACAATACAATAAAATAATACTGGTATTCTTTTAAGTAGCAGAATTCCATCCGTTTTTTCTAAAAAAGAATTTATTGGTTTAAAAAAAAGTTCTGGAATCTGCCTTTTTGCTGGGGATGATGATAATCTATAAAACGTATTTATAGCTATACACTGAATAAGAATAAAAAACTATTAGTTATGCATAAATGGGACTAAATTTTTTAGCATTGTTTAGTTTCCAAAATTTTTAACCTGATGTGCAAATACTGATGATAAGTATACATGCATATGAATGCATATATATTTGAAAATAAGTCACTTTAATTTTTGAAATATTTCAATATTGTATAATTACTACTTTTAAAAATTTTAATATGTAGTCAGACCTCTATAAATCCCGAAAAAAAGTTAATTACGTAGAACAGGGATTAGAATGCTGAGCAATTCTCAATTTCAATGTACACTGGTGTGCAAAACTTAAGCAACAGGTGGGTTTATTGCCATAACTTCACGAAAAATCATCTGAGAGACATGAAATTCAGAAATGAGGGAGAGTATTATGTACGTAAAGGATGACGAAAGCATCGGCGCTGAAAAAGGAATACAATGCATACGGTATGGAATCAGACAAAAACAAGCTTTATTGAAAGCATAGTATCGTGACTCATGATCGTCTGTCCAACAGGAAGAACAACAAGCAGACGTTCCTTAATAGGGTATATGCCCTACCCTCACTGCAATGGTTGCTTCGCACCGTCTCCTTCTGGGGAGTACGTTGGCCAATCCATTTGAGTGATATCTTCACTTTCCAGCAGCTCCTCAACAGCAAGAGTCCGATGTGGCCATGCATTGTCATCCATAAAAATGAAGTCTGGGCCAATGGTACCTCGGAACAGACGCGCATGGGTAAGAAGTATCTCCTCACAATAGCGATCCCCCGATTACAGATCTTCTATCGAAAATGTGGCGCTTAGTTCACCCGTTCAGCATAATGCCTCCCCGGACAAGAACTCCAGGACCACCGTAATGGTGTCTTTCCTTGATGTTACTGGTATAAAACTGTGTCCCGATCTCTCTCCAAATCAAAACGCGTTGAGAATCGCTTCTGGTACTTAACCGCCTCTCATCCGTAAAGAGGACACGACTCCATTGATAGTTGTCCAGTTTTTGTGCTCTCTACACCCTGTAAACGGTGGCGTCGGTGGTCAACTTTCAACGGGAGGCAGCGTTCAGGACGGTGGGCGAATAGGCTCCCTTTGTGAAGGCGTCTGGCCACAGTAAACCGCGACACTTGTCGCCCCGTTGCTGTAGAGAGTTGCTGAGCAATGACACTTGCTGACTGCTGTCGGCCTCTTTTCGCCTGCAGGATTACATATCGGGCATCACCTGCAGTTGTCGTCCTCGGGCGGCCACCATCAATCTTTCTAATAGCTGTACCTGTGGTTTGGAACGCTTTCCAAGCGCGCGAAACGACACTTTTGAGGATTCCGAACTCTGCAGCTACACTGGTGACGGTACGCCCCTCCTCCAGCTTTCCGATCATTCTTCCACGTGTGAAGTCGTCCAGGTGATTTCTTCTAGCCATATTTCACGAACTGCCTCACTGGCACTTGCAGCGAATATGTTGAATTGTGTCTGCGTCCTTCATTTTATTTTAATGTTGAATAGCACGTGCCGACATCACGCGTTTTGCGTACGCTCACGTCGCTTCTGACGTTTCGTTCCTGATATTTGCATACGCATGACGTTTCTACTGACTTACGTGTTCACTGTACTGATCTCCAGACCTCCTTTTCTGCAATTTCATGGTTATGTGTGTTGCTTAAGTTTTGCACACCAGTGTACAAGGTTATGAGATTAAGTTAAATCACTGTGTCTCCTCTCAATGCCTCATGCATTTTTTTGTTTAAAGGCTTTCTTACTTTCAATCGATTGTCACAAAATGATTCTGCTGAATTAGCTTGTGTGTAGTTTATGTAAAAAAATGTTATGTATGTAGTTTATGTAAAAACATCCTATGTTTAAATGTGACTCATTCTTAGCATTAAATATTCACATCATGTCAAAAAGATGGTGTAATGATTTTAAAATGAAACATCACTTCTTACTGCATCGTGAAAAGAAATATTCAGAATTATGCAAAACAAAATTTACTGAATTATGAAAAGATCTGCAACGTAACTCCATCAATAAATTGACATCTATTTTCGTCGGCTTCATGTCATTTCTAGAGTAATTTAATTGTTCGAAGAATTGTAGGCACTCTGCTTTCCACTTTTGGTTCCATATATATAAGCGTGAAGAAATTTATTTCTCTTAGTTACAAATTATTGCACTTATATTGCGATATTAAGTAAAGCTTTACAGGGACAAGTTTCACACTTAAGTTAAAATTTTTTAATGAAGGTATACTAATTATATTGCTGGTATATACTTATATATATATATATATTAATCAATGTTTTTAGAAGATTCGCATTTATGTGTACAATGGGAATTTTTTGTTATCTATGTTGAAGAAATATATATATTAATATATAATATATATAATTATAATATAATATATATAATTAACATTATATATATATATATATATATATATTATGTTGCTTATTTTTATGTTAATATTAATATCTTTAAATGCTGCCTACTTGTAAGATCTAGATACAAGATCTATGTATTTGCATTTACTCGAAAACAATTGCCAGCACTCAATGGAGAAAAATAATTTCTAAGCTTTGAAGGCCTGCAAAAGAAATTAGACCTAAAATATTGCATTTATTGTTTCATTTATTATTATTCAGATAAAGTAAAGTTATTTGCAACCAGAATTGTTCCTAAGTTAGGCACTAAGAAGTAAATATTGAAACGTAAAAATTTATTGAAGTATCTCTCAAAAATGTGAAAGTTTCCAATGATTCAGATTTTTTATCAATTTGTTTCCAGATTTATCTGTCTTATTAAAGCTTACTGCAGAAGTTTATGGTAGTATGTATGTATTGGAACTTAGTGATTATAGGGATTACAAAGTAAAACACAGTGAATAACAGGTTCTGTTCTCTTAGTGTCTGTAATGAGTGCAGCATTTTGGGTATTGCTAATGTCTGTGTGGTCTACAACTCAGAACAAAAGTAGCAAATTCATTATCTTGATATATCCGATAAATAACTATAACTATATATATTTAATTAACTATACAATATTTTGACAAAAAATGAACATAGAATGACCCATTTTCAAAATATTCTCCTTTTGTGAAAAAGGGTTCTATTATAATAATATTTTGCCTTGTATATAGCTCAGACCTCTGTACAGAGGCTCAACTAGAATTCTTGAAATATATAACTTAGAAGTGTATTTATCCATGTTTTATGACAACACAGGGAAGGAATTTTAAGAAAAAACGCCAATAATTATTTCAATGGGTAGTAACTCTGAAAATAATGTGAATTTTTCAAAACTCATAGTTGAGACTCTCTGGAAAAGTCTTTACTTTATATAAGTAAAATATTATTATTTTAGTAGCATTTTTTATAAAAGAACATTTTGAGAAAAGGTTGTTTTAAGTAAACTTTTTGCCAAAATATTGTATTTAAATAATTTTTTTTTCAAAATGTCCTTAAAACAATTTTATACATGTATCCTAATCTAAGTGACACTAAATATCCTGAAAATTATCCTTTTATGCGCTTTTTCAAAATCACGGTTCCGAACGTAGTCGGATACCTTAAAGTGTAAGCATTTAACACTTCCGTGGAGTACAAATCTTAGTTTTTGTAGTTGTAGGAAAATCCATTTTTTTAAATATTTTAGCTAATGTAACATTAACATAAAAGGAATAAAATATTTTTCTTTTTTTATAAACATATAATACATTTCTAATGTATGTGTGTGACGTCATTATATATATATTCTTTGGAATATATTATATATTCAATAACTTTTCATACTCTATATTTTGAATTACGTATATATATTTTAAGGAGCATTCTAGAATATTCTTGTTTGAAATTAAAGTTTAAGATTAATAAATTGTTCAATAAAACTGATAGATTGCAATACTTTTGTGTGTAACTGATGGAACACTTTTTTAAATTAGCACAAAGCAAAAGTTTAATTATGATCTTCGGTTGACTTGTTTAAGTTCCAATTGTTAGTAACTTATTCTAAGATCAATCTACGGTGAATTAAAAAATTTCACTCATAATTACGTAGTTAATACTTAAATTAAAAATATCCATGTTATTCATGTACAAAATGCCTACTAAACATATATATATAGATGGTTATATATTTTATTTAATATACAGATTAATTCATATAAGTTATTAAACAGAGAGTTAATTTTATCTCTTCCTATTACGATAAAAAAAGATGAAAAAAACTGTAATGGCGTTTTATTAAGTATAAATGACACTCTCTTTTAGGTATTAATTTAAAAAATGAATATATTAAATTTTTTCAAAAACATTTAATACAAAAATATTTATTCCCTACAGAAGTGTCATAATAAATACGGCCCTATTTGTTTGTTTCCTATAAAATAAAATTATCAATATCTGAAAACTCGCATCCTCGACACTGTCAGTAAAAACTGTGCTGGAAAAGTGTATGGAAGGTAAGATATATACTCTTAAGATACTTACTCATGCTTTTTCCCAATAAAGGTAACAGAAAATTATGTAATATTTTGGTCCAATACTGGCAGTAAACTACTATGAGGGTAAATGGAAAACAATTAATATCATATACATATTTGTTAACTTCAGTCAAACTTTTGAGAAAAGGCAAAAACACTTTTTAGTACTGGTAATGTACCCAAAAGAAAAATCTGTTGATCCTTGAACATTAACCCACAAAGTGCATAAATAACATTAAAAATTTTTAAATTCAAGGTAAAGAGTGTTTTTTTTCAGGTATAGAAGTTTAAGTTGGCATTACTTTCCAAGATGGCGACCGATTTAACAGCTGTCAAGTGATTTATTCTCAGTTTGGTTTGGCAATTCATCAAAACGATCATCAAGCAAGGCGTAGATTCGTCGAATGGGCCCAAAACGAGATTGCCGTTGTTCCCGATTTTCATAAGCGAATTTTGTTTAGCGATGAAGCGCACTTCTGGTTGAATGGCTACGTCAACAAAACAAAACTGCTGCATTTGGAGTGAAGCTAATCCACAAGTGTATGTCGAAACACCGTTACATCCAGAAAAACTGACTGTTTGGTGCGCTTTATGGGCTGGTGGAATCCTTCTTCAAAAACGATGAAGGCCACAACGTTACAGTCAATGGTGATCGGTATAGAGCCATGATTACTAACTTTTTCATTCCTGAATTGAACAAACATGATGTCCAGGAGCTGTGGTTCCAACAAGACGGCGCAACATGTCACACAGCTCGTGCCACAATCGATTTATTGAAAGACACGTTTGATGACCGCCTAATTTCACGTTTTGGACCTGTGAATTGGCCTCCAAAATCTTGTGATTTAACACCGCTAGACTATTTTTTGTGGGGCTATGTAAAGTCATTGGTCTATGCGGATAAGCCACAAACGCTTGACCATTTGGAAGACAACATTCGCCGTGTTATTGCCGATATATGGCCACAAATGTTGGAAAAAGTCATCGAAAATTGGACGTCCAGATTGGACTACATCCGAGCCAGCCGTGCCAGTCATATGCCAGAAATCATATTTAAAATGTAATGCCCCAAGATTATCTTTCGGAAAAAAAATTCATGTCAATCGAATAATACATCGTTGTTTTATTGCAATTTAAAGTTCTATATCTCTAAAAAACACCCTTTATAAGTTTTCAATGCCTGTAATTCAAAATTATATATATTTTGAAAGTTTAATATCTGATTTTGCAAATTTTTATATGAACATAATTTAACTTCTAAAAGGCTTTCCTAAAAGCTTCCGCATAGTTCTTTGGGAGGGGTAAGCAAAATACACTCATATGATAAGAGAAGGAACTACTGTATGTAGGAGTAGTGGATGATAAAGCATGTCTGATTTGTATGTTTTTATTTTCATCATCTTCCCCATTAAAAAGCCCAGCAAAAATATTCATCCTTAAAGCTATAGACCAATTTCTTTATTACCTACATTGAATAAAATTATTGAGCATATTATTCTCAATATTATTAACTCCTATATTTCTGATACTAATTTAATTAACCCAAACTAATATGGCTTCACTAAACACCTTTCTACCTGCCACCCCCTGCTCAGACTCATGAAAAAAAATTACCGCTGGATTTCAGAGAGGCAGATCCACTGGAACTGTCTTTATTGATATTCAGAAGGCTTTTGACCGTGTCTGGGTCAGTGGTCTCATTTATAAATTCATGCACTATCACTTCCCTACTTCACTAATTCATATTATAAATTAATACCTCGTAAACAGGTACTATCAAGTCAGAGTTAATAACACACTATCGGATACACGCAACATAAATATTGGCTGTCCTCAGGGTTCTCTCCTCGGCCCAATATTATTCAACCTTTACGTAAATGACATGCCCCCACACCCACAAACAGTGTTTAATCTCTATGCCGATGACACCTGTATAACGACATGTTACAAAAATCACAACACAATCACACTTGCTCTAAATAAGCACCTCTCTCTCCTGGAAAAATTATTTAATACATAGAAGAAAAATAATGTTGGAAAAACGGTTGCTGTGCTTTTTACCAGAAGAAGAAAGCCATGTACGCCTCCCACTCAATACTCCACATACACTGGTCTCAGAGTACAAAATACTTAGGTATCGTTTTAGATAAAACACTCATTTGGAAACAACATATTTTATACGCAAGAAATAAATTCCGGATCACTCTTAGATTAATTTACCTCTTAATTAACCGAAATTCTGAAAACTCTCAACAGTAACGTACTTCTCTACACTGCTGTTTTGCGTCCCATCTTAAGTTATGCTTGCTTTTTGTGGGGTTACGCAGCTAATACCATTATTAAAATAATAGAAGTCTCTCAAAACTCTTATTTCAGAAATATTACAAGAGGTGGTAGATATTCCAGAAACTCTTACATTTATAAAGCCCTTGATATTAAACCTTTTAAAAACTTCATCCAAACTCTCACAATTAAAATTTTTAATAACCTCCCCAATACTAATAATTTAAATTTACTTGATATTTAAAATTTTAACTTAAGCTATTCCACTAAGAGAACTAGGAGAATACTCCTAGACTCACACAACCCCTTAATATTAATATTTTGCATTCACCACCGGTGAATGCAAACTAAATATTCTAAATTTCCCCCCTTTTTAATTTTTAATTCTTAAACACTTTGTATCACTTAATTTCTTATTGCTGAGCCCACCAGGCAAGTTTTTTCTTGTATACTTTCTTCCTAATTACCCAACTTCAGAGCAGACAATAGAGAGCTTTCTCACTTATTGCAACCAACCAATGTTGGTGCCTCTACTTCAACAACCAGTACATCCTGCCAAAATCCTCAAGATCTCTCCCGCTGAAGCCATCAAGAACACCTGTCAGACTGTGACGTCATCCACCTGCCTTACCCTAACATCCAATAAGATCTTCGTCTCTACAAACTCAATGAACTTTGTTTTCCCATCCAGGATTCTTAGCGCAAAAATACAATTTCAGATAAGGGATCTTTTATATAGATTCATATATCCCCGCGACGTGAAGAAACGTGTTTTTATTTTTCTTCTTAATAATGAATGTTTCAACAGATAATTTTTTGTTGCCATAAATGTTACCTGTTAAAAAAGATAGATACAAACACAAAAATAAAATTCGTCATAAAATTCTGATTCTTAATTTTTTTTTGTCTGGAATACTATTTATCATATTTTACACAATTTTAATATATGGCAATGAAGAAATTTTCTCACTTATAGTATAACTGAAAACAGTAACAATACAAACTTAAATTTTGTAAATTTTTATTTCAGTAACTCAAATTCTATAAATTTAAATAGAAAAAAAAAGAATACAATGTGTTCTCACTTTATTAGAAGGTACCAATTTTTATTCTCTGAAATAAACTTGAAAAAAAGTAAGAAAACTTATGAATAAGAGTATTATATTTGAGCATGTATAGGAAAATTTTACCATTATCGACTGTACATTGTAGCATTTGGTGGTTTGTTTTTGCTGAATCAAAAATAATACAATATAAATTGCATCACTCACATATACCGTCAAACAATTTCTTCAATTCAAAAGACTGCCAAATGCCCCGATATACAGCCAATAGTGGAAACCATCCCTTAGCACAACTGGTGTAGCTAGTTCTGAGTGGGCCCTGTATCAAAATTCCTTGAGGTCCCTATTTGGGGCCTTTTGAAATTTTATGATTAAATTCTTACACAAAACGGAGCTCCTGTAACTTGGGGACCCCGTATCATTGATACGGTGGTAGCTACGCCCCTACTGAGCACATTGAAACATAATAATAATAATGATGGCAGTGATTGGTGACCTTTTTTGAAACTTCATTTTGTTGGGCAGATTTGTTCAACAGTATAACATGCAAGTACCCAATTTTCTAGATTAACACTTAAACTCAGTACATAAGTATAGCAAGTAGAAAAACAAGCTCCAAACAACAGCCAAATTCGTTTTTTTAATGCTGAGGAATCAGCAAAAATACTGTACAAAAGAAAGAAAAAACTGACTAACATAAACGAAGGAAAGAAAAAACAAACATTAAAAAGGGACTGAAGTCATGACCCCAGTAGCTCTCTAGCACACCAATATCCAGCAATCTCGGAGTCAATTTTGTGGAGTGCAGCAGTATATTGATGTTTTCTGCTTGTTGGCGCTGTTAAATTATAGAGCTGGTAGTAAGAGGATGACCATAAACTCAGTGATGTCCCCGCCGATGGGGACTTCCGTTCTACACTGTCCACGCGGCCTGTGTCTGTCGGGAAGAACGAAGAACTACTAAAGTCATTCATACTAAAATCTGTTTATTAAGATATAAGTTTAAACACAATACAACAACAAGAATAATCTAAGGAGGAGGATCAAGAACGAGAAGACGCTACACGTATTAACAATCGATAGCGCAATTAACAACTGAATCTAACTTTATAGATTAAATACTATCTCATTAGTAAAGGCTTTATACTTAAAGTTTAACTTATCAAGCTTACCGCTGTAGATCAGACATCTCATCGGAGATAGCCAAGTGACGCTCTAGCGGACGGACGTGTTCAGCACGCCCGCATACGATTTTAGTGTCTCTTTGAGTTATTGCACGAAATCTTGTAATTTCCCTTGTAGCCCTTTTCAGGGCTCCCTTCGATTGCGATGATGGACAATTCCGATATGGAATTATCTCCAAATTCTCAATCCAATAATTCGTCCAGATCCTCCACGCCTAAGCCAGAAAACCCTCTTACTGATTGCGAAAGACGCAGGAATGCAATGGAACGACTTAATAAGCAGCACATCATGATCGATAGATACAAAAAGTACTTAGACTTCTCAAAACATACGAAAGACGAAACAGGAGTTCGCAACGACATGGAGAAGCATCTCAAGGAGACCATTGAAGCCAGGGAACTATTGGTAAGTGAGCTGCGGACTATGCCCCCATGTTTAAATTCTAACTGCCCTGATCACTCTATTCTTGAAACTAAAAATAGCGCCCCTAAAAAAGCAACTGAAAATAACAAAATTAATGATAACGATAAAAAACCCTCTCAGAAAAGAAAAAACACCAAAAATAACTCGGATGACTTTGTCTTCCCCAGTAAAACTGCTCGCCCCACCACGCCAACGAAAGTACTTGAACCAGTCGAAGTTCAAAACTCCTACGACAACCTAGATCAAGACCCAGAAATTAGCGTTCCTGAAACTATTGATATCCCAGCACCCCCAAATCCGATTTTTCTAAAAATTAAAAATAACTATAGAGAGCAATTGAATAAAATAACGCAAAAATTCCCAAATGTAAAATCTAAATCCTCTGGAAAACACATAAAATTAAACATTGATTGCCACGAAGACCATAGAGAACTCATCAATTTTATGGATGAGGACAGAGATATAGAATTCTATGTAATAAAACCAAAAGAAACCAGACCCATTAAAGTTGTAGTAAAAGGATTACCTAGATGCACTAAAACTAATGATATTATCTCTGACTTAATAGATCAAGGTTACACTGTTGACATTGTTAATCAATTGATCTCCAAAAGAACCAAACTAGAACTCCCCTTTTTTCTCATAACAATGCCCAGAAATGAATTTAATTTAACCATTTTTGACTTTACCCACTTGGGCTTCATGCAAGTTAAAATAGAAGGTTATTCCGTCCACGGAACCACGCAATGCTTCAATTGTAACAATTTCTTTCATACCGCACCCAATTGTCACATGATCACAAGATGCTTAAAATGCGGCAAAGAACATCCAACAAAAGACTGCGACATTAAAGAAAGGCAGGAAAACCCATATTGCATCAATTGCAACGCGTACGGGCATACTGCCTGTTACACCAAATGTCCCAATTTCCCTAAACCGAGAAAAGGTTCCCCCACTTGTTAACAAAATAGCAAAAAAGTTCAAGTAACAACAACATGGTTTCTGGAAACAAAAATAGCAACGACTCTCCCCCTCAATACTAATAATAGATCGGAAAGACAAAGTACTCCCCGAGCTTCCCCCTCTAATGAAATTAATACCTCTGACTTCCAAGACATTATAGATCTCTTTAAAATCGTAAGCAATATCTTTAAACAATTCACTAAGTTAAAACAAATTCTCCCTGATCTCAAGAAAACCAATGACTTTAAACAGCAAGTACTAATGTTAATGGATGCGTTTATGGACTAATTTTTTATTTCTCCATACTCCATCTTTTTAAAATAATGTTCTAAAATTCCAAGTTTTAACTTTTTTTCTTCCTAAAACCGATCGGGCAATTTTTCTTTAAAGTCCAATGCTCACTCATCCAATCGTGTTCCTACTTTTAACCTCCTCGTACGCCATTGGTCCCTCACGTACTGGCCACACCCCTTCAACCACCGAACCAGGAACAACAGCGCAAGGCACACTAAGATCCAGATATGGGATGGAGGAATCTGTCTAGGTTCCAGTTCCCAAAATAAAAGTCGGAAGTCGGAAGCTTACCGCTGTATTCTAGATAAACAGCTACGGTTCTTATCACTTCTGTTCTGGGTTTAATCCGGCTGTACTCCGTTGGGCTCGGACCCACTTTTGGTTAATCTTCACCGGCACTGTTAGGCTAATTTCCTGGATTAAGATTCCTCTTCTAGACTATATCTCATATCACCTTGTGACTACCTTTCTACTTAACAATCACACCTATCGACTTCACTTAGCTACTCCACTTAGTGACCACGCGAACACTAAACTTCCCATATATATATATATATATATATATATATATATATACATGTTCTTCTTATATATGATTGGTATACATATACATGTTCTTCTTCTTGAGTTGGTATAAAAGAATTGCCATTCTGGCCCCAAAGAATCCCAAGAGGACAGTTAATAGAAATCGTGGTAAAAGCCCCGTCCCAACTCCTATGTGATTTGAATGTTCTCCCAAGCAACCAAGTCCTGTCACTAAATGGAGAGGGAGCATTGCATTCTGGCGTGGTTTATCCGATGCAGTATCCAAATCCTTTTTGGCCCATTTCTGGCCTTTACTTTTGTCCTGTATCTTGATTGGCAACAGTCGAACTCTGTTGCAGATTTATCTCGAGTTAGTGCTATTATAAAGATGCAATTTGCAGGATACAGACATTTGAAAAATTCAGCTGCAATAAAAAAATACACCTTTAAAACATTACACCTTTACTTACTAATATAGTATCATAATTATTAATAAATTCAAACAAAAGTAATGACAGCTTCAATTCATATTTACCAATAGATACTATAATCTACAAATCTTTCAGATTGTTTAAAAAACAAATGAATGAACTTCTATATAAACAATGTCAAAAAGTTACTTCATGTAGAAATTTTGAAATACATTGTACTGAAAGCATTTTATTACATGAGGCAGGTGAAAAATTCCCTTCACATAGAATGCATTTTGCATTTCTATAAGAAAACTGGCATCACTAGCTCTCATGTTTACTAAAGGTTTGGTCAACTTATTTCAAGGTCACTGGTAATTTCAAGTTTAAGACATGTAAGTAGAGTAATAACATAAATCTAAATATATTTCACTCTTAGAAAATTTTCCTCATCACAATAAGAGATTAAAATTCATAAACTAATGGATTTATGAGCGATTGTTTTTGTTGATAATTATTAAAAGACTAAGTTACTTATATGCAATTTAAATATGTTCCCTGAAAGTTAAGTTTCTATCCACCTGTGATTTGTAACAGTTATAAATATTCAAAAGTAATGTTTAACTAATAAAAAGATTCTATTATGCCACTTGTTATGTCATATATATAAAATTCAGTTTTTGTTTATAAAAATAAATGCTAGTTGTCTCATGAATCTGTATTAGAATGCTTGTAAAAAGGCAAAACTGATTTTGCAGTTTTTAGGGACACATTTTAGTGTCCCAGATGAACGATTATATTTTCGGAAACTGTAGAAAATAAAACAAATAAGTTAATTTTTCAGATTTTAGTTCAAAGTATAAGCAAAAAAATAAAAACGTAGTTGCTTTATTTATCATAGGCAAGGTGACCCAAACTTCATTTTTAGCTTAATTATCAAAAATAATAATAGTATAATGCATCTGAAACGATAGAGCTTGCAACACTGTTTTATTAACAATTTTAAACATTAAATGGTAATAACTTGCCAAGTTGGCAACCCCGATTTCCTATGCGTCATACGTGCTGAATTGGCAACCATGTGCTTCGTTTCATATGATGTCTCCAACAGGTTGCGATAATATGCAAGTACCCATTAAATTTTAGAAGATTTTAGGACGGGAAATGATAATCAAATTACCTAAACAGAAAAGTCAAAACCCTGTTCATTTCAAAAATTGGTTTAATTCTGCTGAATCAAAGATATTATCAAGCAATGTACTTTTTGAAACTATGGATAAGGCACACTTTAGCAACATAGTGGACAGCTTGTTGTAATTTGTACCATTCTGTAAGTAGGGTACACTTCATCATTTAGTTACAGTCACTCTCAAAAGTGATCATGCACTTACAAATATCTATAAAACACATGATATCGACTACAGAAAATTAATATATCAGAATTATAAACTATTAAATTAATATCTGTGCAACTTGTTCTTAATGGAATAACCAAACCAATTTGAAAAACAAATTATGACTTATTATTTTAAAAAATTAATAAAAAAAATACTAAAAAAAAACTGTTATAAAAATCTTTGTACACGAAAAATCTTGCAATAGTTTTAATTATTTGTATGTTTTATATTAATTTAGCTCTTAGATATCCTTTAGTGTTCACAATAGCTTTTAAATATTTTGGATAGATTTATTTCATCATTTCTTTTTGTAAATTATGCATCGATATATGTACTCAATTCTTTTATGATTACTGCTATTACTTCACATTTGGTTTTTATGTCTTCTTAATTAAACTTCAAGCTCTTTCCCTTGAAATTAAAAAAAAAAATAATATTTAGATATTTTTCACTTAAAAGGCATGCGGGTTAGTTAAAAATTAGTTTCGCCCATTAAATTGTCGCTTTCCCACTGTTATTTCTTAACATTAGCCGTTACATTTACAAAAAGAACAAAAGTTACCCTGCAATTCCTAGCAGTATTACATCGATAGCAAAATTGATATATGGTATTGTTTGATTGATAGAATTTCTCGCTAAATTTTAACAATTTAAATTTAACAATTTAAATAAATTTTAAATTTATTTTTAAATTTTTAATTGAATTTATTAGTGTGATGGGCCATAACCAGGCCACTTGCGACCCGCAGGTCAAGTATCACTGCTCTGTAGTATTTAAATCAGTTGATTGAGGTGGTGTTCCAAAACTAGGGGACAGTTACGCACCGTTGAGTAAGTGAATATTAACATCACACTGTTCAGCTACTCAAGGGCTTTTGGCAACGGACCTCATAATTTGGAACCACGGTTAAATGACGAGGACAGTACCTGAGCTGGCACCCCTCTCTCCTAACTACCACACCAATGGGAGGACATTTGAGCTCTCATCAAATTTTACGTGCAGTGCTTCTCTACTTGTCGGGTCTTCAGCTGTACTAGGCTTGAACTCAAGACACGCTGGCCATGAGTCCGTTACCTTAACCACTAGACTACCGCGGTCACCAGTTACACACCAGAGGCGTACATTAAGAGCAGTGTGCTTCGACTCTTATATTGATAAAATATGAAGTTGTCTCCAATACACAAATTTTGAGCAGATAATTTCAAGTTGTTAAAGATCTCACAATTTCTAAACCATCCAAAAACATCAAATCACCTAATCCTGAAGTTGACATATAGTCCCCCCCCCTCCAGCACAAAAATATCTCCACGATTAACTGTTCCAACTAAATTCTTAGGATTAAGTTCCATGTTTATTTTATTTCACATTATTATATGCCTACCTGAGCCAAAAATGTTGAATTTGCTCTCATCTGCAAATAGGAACTTTTTATAATATGTTTCAGACTTGTTTATCATGGATTTAACAAAGGAAAATCTAAGCTTTCTAATTTTCATATTTACAAAAACTTTTCTTTGAGCACAATGCTTAGTACTCTACGACCAATTTCAGATGAAATTGGGAAACAATGGTGAATCTTTTAGCTAATTCTATAGAGAGTTTTGCAAACTCACACAATGACTTTTAATAAATTCCCGAACAATAAATCGAAGCTCGTGTTGACCATTTTAAAAGTCTTTTTCTTGTTTTATTTTCAATTATATATATATATATATATATATTAATCTTTAAAATCTTTATCATATACTGCTCCATTGAAAGTGAAACATTTTTACAATATTTTTAACTAATTTACCTTTCTTAATATGAACAATACCCAATACTCAAAAAACCCCTTTTATCTCAAATAACTATAAGCCATTTTTATAGAACAATAGTAAAATAGAACATTTTAAATAAAACAAGCCCAGATTTAAACAGAAGGTTTTTTGCATGTCACTGCATTGTAGAAATAAGAAAAGTAACACACAATTTTTACTAAAGAAATTCATCCAAATGTGTTTTTGTGTTTTGTTACTTTAGTGACACAAATATCTTCCACAGCTAAATCAAAATCAACCACTCTTAGGCAAGGGAAAGCCCAATTGACAATATAATGAATCTGCCAAAAGGAAATTTAACAATAGAACCAGTAGCGTAGCAGAAAACTTTTGGGCCCTCTAGAACCCTTGGCACCCCAGCAATGTGGAAGGGGGGAAGGGTATGTTACGCCACTGATTAGAACGTCCAGGATTTTAATTACCCTTAAACATTCGCGAGAACACTGTGATATAAAATAATTACAATAACTAAACAATTGCAGGACTACTGTTCAATAGGTTTAGATTTAAGATTTTTAATATTATTTCAAATAAAACTAACATATTTTCTTTAACCTTCATATCATAAAAAACCTTCATATAACCTTCATATGATTTCGCGAAGCTTGCTGGACCACTGTTATGTCCCAAAACATTTCGAGTCACAGATCATCCAGGAACATTAATATTATGTGGGATCCATTCTGTGCCATCCCTAGCGATATATATATATATATATATATACATATATATATATATATATATATATATATATATATATATATATTATTGACAATTTAGTCTTATTCTAATTGAGAACACCACTCATTTGTGTTCATTTTTTTTACGGTTAATTTGTCGTATCTAATGTGATTTCAACCCTGTTTTACACCACTGTAATATCATTTTCACTGCATTGCACGGCCCCATGCTTTAACATTGGTTTAAATAGTAAACTCGCCAAAGGCGAC
>BMAU01016207.1:0-66124 GCA_019973935.1 Trichonephila clavipes
TTTTTGAAAGATACTTTTCTTATGTAATTGTTCTAGTATTTTTCTACTTTTCTTACATAATTATTTTGTGATTTTTCTGCATTAAGAGTTTGGGAGAGTTTGTTACATAATAGTAGTGATTGGTTTTATCATGCTCTCTGAGTTATACTTTCTCTGAAGCTTTGTTTATTTTATTTGGTTTTCCTACCGAGTTGCAAAGGGGGAAGGTTGGCGCCTTCAAACTAGTTTAACCCCACTTATTCGGTCCTAAGTCCGAAATTGCTTTCTGACTCGCTAGGTTCTTCTTTTTGTAGTTCTTTTATTTCTCTATAATTTTGTTCTTCATGTTCAGCTTTCATATTTTTATTACGTAATTTCTTGTTATGTTCTTTATCTATTATTTCTTGTTTTTGATAAATAATACATATTTCTTTTATATATATATTTTATGCATTCATTTGGCTGCTTTGCGCCTATCTATGTATAAATCTATTTTCTAATGAGTTTGTTCAGTTTTGTATGTAGTCAATATAGAGTATGTTTGCTTATAGCGAATTTTGAAATCGCCATTAGATTCAAAATCTTGTCTATGAATTTTTTTTTTTTTTTTTATTAAGTTTTATTTGGCTTTGTTCTTTTTCCTTGTGTGTTCTTCTTGTTTATATAAAAATATTATGCCAACTTCTGATTTTGTGCCTATAAAGTAATTGTGGATATGTTATCTATGAGTGGATTAGATTTTTTGGAATTATTGCTCATTATTTCACTTTATATTAATGTGATTGTAAAAACTTTTGCTAGTGATATTTTATTTGGGTCCTTTCATTATACCTTTAACTTTTAAAATAACTATGAATTTGAAAAATAACAAGTTTTAAGCGACTGGCAATTTGTTATACCAGGGTATGACATTGCTCGGTGGTACAGTATAATGGTATCTGTACCATCGTCATCCATTTACCATTTTATGAGACCTTATGTAGAAATTTTGTATATATTTGGGTATGGCTTTAGTTAGTTGTGGTGATGGGCACAAAGGTTCTGAGTTGGCATATAAAAAAACTATAAATTTTTTAAATAATACAAAAAAATGTGTGAATTGTTTTGATAATCAGAATTTTTTTGCTTTCCCTTCTGTATCTAAACATTGTCGTTTTAGATTTTTAAAACTCGAATTTTTGGAACTCTAAATATAAGAATTTATCTCGTACAACAAAACGAAATATTCATTTTTCCGATAGTATAGATGAAAATCAAAGAGATAATGATTTTGGTAACATATTAGAAACTCGGTTTTTCAGAGATATTCATGCTTTAAAACTAAAATTTAGATCTTGCACTGATAAAAGATGCAAGGCGTGTGGCATGATGAGTGGGGAACAGTTGGATATGGATGCAGGTTATATATTTTGTAAGACTTTTAACTGTGTTTACAAAATGACATGCAACATATGTAAATTTGCTTACATAGGTCAGACCTCTAACACTATCAATATTAGATTGAACCAGCATAGGTCTGATACAAGGAAATTTGATTGCAACAAAAACCAGGCTAAGATTGAGATAGGACACTTTCATAAACATGGATTCAATAACATAACTGTACATATACTTAGAATAGTGCCAAATATTAAACAAAGATTATGGTTCGAAAACTTTTTATAGATTCATTTAGATCATATTATCCTTATGGTTTGAATGTTATATGGAAAGGTGAAAGTGCCTTATTAACTTTTAAACAAAAATCCGAGAATTCATTATATCTTCCGAATTTTAATAAATTTATTGATAATAGTAATAATATTCGTTTAGCGAGAATTTCAAAAGCTAAACGCAGAAAAAGAGTTACTAGAGACATGTCAACCCTCAAGAATTCTATGTTAGAATTAGCTGCTAAATTTGATGATAACTACAACACAGGCTTAATTAAATCGTTTATGTTTGGCTTGAATAAAACTGAAATTAAAACTATGACAGATATTTTAAGCAGATATAAATTTCGAGATTCTCATGGTATGCATATGATTCGAGACCTTAATAACTATTTAGTACAAAAAATGAATATTAAATTAGATGCAAGTGAAAATTACTCTACAGAATATTGTACATTATTATTTATGAATAAATCCTTTAACAAAATTAATTTTTCAAGTATATTTCAAAAATATCAATCCTTTTTTCCTATTAAAAATATTATTATTAAAAAGGCTTTCAAATACAACAAGAAATTTGGTAGATTTATATTTAATTATAATCAAATCTCGGAGCTCCTAAGTTCTGAATCATGTAGATGCAATCTATATCGAGACTATATTGATGATTATCATCAGCACGTTGTCACAGGAGACCTTAGCATCGTGAAAGATGATTTGTTAAGAAATTTTATGGAAAAGGGTACCGGTTTTAGACTTATGATCACAAAAAATAAATCTAATGTTATGAAACAAATCATAAAAGATTTAGATAAATTTTACCTTAAAATGGCAATTAAATACGGAATGCCGATTGAAGCATTCAATCAATTTAGATCTTATGTGGCAACAGAAATTCGGGAATTAGATTTTACTGTTGAAAATGAAATTATGTATAAAGATCTTAAATCATCAATAGTAAATATCCAAAATGACTTCGTTATTACATATGTTGATAAAGTCTCTGCTAATTATGCCATAATTTGTAAATATTTTTACAGTAAAATATTAAGTAACCACATTTTAAATAATAATTCATTTCAAAAATCAATTCACAATAATAGAGAAGATGATAATCGTCTTTTAGCTTTGAACAAAAGACTGAATATTCATCTAAATAATATTAAATATCCAAGTATTTTTTTAACACCAAAATTTCATAAAAGCCCTATAAAATTCCGTAGTATCACTAATGGATACAATACATATATCACGAAGTCTGGGAAGATCTTGCAATCTCTTCTTCAAAATCTAATTGATAATTTACAAAACACGGCAATTATTAAAAATAGCTTAGAGATTGCTAGAGTTACTAAGGATATGTTGATTTTTTCTATGCATGGTTTTGATTTCGAGGACCTTTTTAATTCTATAGATATTGACGATATGATTAAGGTTCTTCAGTTAATTTATGATAAATATGAATTATATACTTCAATGAAAAAAAGAAAAATTTGATATTCTTGTTAACCTCATTTTAAAAGAAAATTTCATTATATTTGATCATAATCTTTATAAACAGATCAAAGGATTACCTCAGGGTGGTCCAGCTAGTAATTGTTTAGCGAACCTATATTTACATTTTTTTGAAATAGATCATGTTATAAATGATTCTTACTTAATTTATCGTTATATAGATGATATAATAATTTTTGGTAAAAATAGTGAATACAAACCAAATATTACATTCTACCCTGATTATCTCAAGCTCCTTAAAACTAACTTCAACTCTAATAGGGTGGAATTCTTGGATTTAGACTTGCATCTTATTAACAATAATGTAGTCAGTAACATTTTTGACAAAAGAGATTCGTTTAAGTTCCATATAATTAAAATTCCTGTATGGAACAGTAATTTTCATATATCAATTTACAGAAATATCATTTTGAATTTTTATTTAGAAATGATAACTTAACTACCCACAAAATAGATAAATACAATAATATAAAAAAAAAAAATTTTTCAATGTTGTTTAGATCATGAATACCCTTTTAATTTCTTGAGATCTTATATTCATCACAAATACATTAACCGTCTTGCTACTTCGAATTCCAAATCCACCACACAACAATAGGTTTTCAAAGTCAGCATGTTAGTGGTCTTGCTGTGAAGATTATATCATAACACTCATATCACAGTTTACATTTTTTCCACACACATCTTAAACATCTTACACATTTTTGACAACCAACCAAATTAGAGCCTAGCAAATTTACATTTTTGACAATCAACCAATTCAAATTTTACCATATTTGATTGTCGTCATTCTATACTTGTCTTTGCTGGCTGGTTTAAAAGTCAGCTCAAAAGATGTGTTTATGTTTTTTCGAATTTTTTAACTTGGTGAATAATTGTCTTTCATTAATGGCAAGATGCTTGTTTCTCTTCGTAAAAGCTTTGTGAGTAAAGAAATTTTGTTAAATTATTTTTTGAAAGATACTTTTCTTATGTAATTGTTCTAGTATTTTTCTACTTTTCTTACATAATTATTTTGTGATTTTTCTGCATTAAGAGTTTGGGAGAGTTTGTTACATAATAGTAGTGATTGGTTTTATCATGCTCTCTGAGTTATACTTTCTCTGAAGCTTTGTTTATTTTATTTGGTTTTCCTACCGAGTTGCAAAGGGGGAAGGTTGGCGCCTTCAAACTAGTTTAACCCCACTTATTCGGTCCTAAGTCCGAAATTGCTTTCTGACTCGCTAGGTTCTTTTTTTTGTAGTTCTTTTATTTCTCTATAATTTTGTTCTTCATGTTCAGCTTTCATATTTTTATTACGTATTTCTTGTTATGTTCTTTATCTATTATTTCTTGTTTTTGATAAATAATACATATTTCTTTTATATATATTTTATGCATTCATTTGGCTGCTTTGCGCCTATCTATGTATAAATCTATTTTCTAATGAGTTTGTTCAGTTTTGTATGTAGTCAATATAGAGTATGTTTGCTTATAGCGAATTTTGAAATCGCCATTAGATTCAAAATCTTGTCTATGAATGTTTTTTTTTTTTTTTTTTTATTAAGTTTTATTTGGCTTTGTTCTTTTTCCTTGTGTGTTTTCTTGTTTATATAAAAATATTATGCCAACTTCTGATTTTGTGCCTATAAAGTAATTGTGGATATGTTATCTATGAGTGGATTAGATTTTTTGGAATTATTGCTCATTATTTCACTTTATATTAATGTGATTGTAAAAACTTTTGCTAGTGATATTTTATTTGGGTCCTTTCATTATACCTTTAACTTTTAAAATAACTATGAATTTGAAAAATAACAAGTTTTAAGCGACTGGCAATTTGTTATACCAGGGTATGACATTGCTCGGTGGTACAGTATAATGGTATCTGTACCATCGTCATCCATTTACCATTTTATGAGACCTTATGTAGAAATTTTGTATATATTTGGGTATGGCTTTAGTTAGTTGTGGTGATGGGCACAAAGGTTCTGAGTTGGCATATAAAAAAACTATAAATTTTTTAAATAATACAAAAAATGTGTGAATTGTTTTGATAATCAGAATTTTTTTGCTTTCCCTTCTGTATCTAAACATTGTCGTTTTAGATTTTTTAAAACTCGAATTTTTGGAACTCTAAATATAAGAATTTATCTCGTACAACAAAACGAAATATTCATTTTTCCGATAGTATAGATGAAAATCAAAGAGATAATGATTTTGGTAACATATTAGAAACTCGGTTTTTCAGAGATATTCATGCTTTAAAACTAAAATTTAGATCTTGCACTGATAAAAGATGCAAGGCGTGTGGCATGATGAGTGGGGAACAGTTGGATATGGATGCAGGTTATATATTTTGTAAGACTTTTAACTGTGTTTACAAAATGACATGCAACATATGTAAATTTGCTTACATAGGTCAGACCTCTAACACTATCAATATTAGATTGAACCAGCATAGGTCTGATACAAGGAAATTTGATTGCAACAAAAACCAGGCTAAGATTGAGATAGGACACTTTCATAAACATGGATTCAATAACATAACTGTACATATACTTAGAATAGTGCCAAATATTAAACAAAGATTATGGTTCGAAAACTTTTTTATAGATTCATTTAGATCATATTATCCTTATGGTTTGAATGTTATATGGAAAGGTGAAAGTGCCTTATTAACTTTTAAACAAAAATCCGAGAATTCATTATATCTTCCGAATTTTAATAAATTTATTGATAATAGTAATAATATTCGTTTAGCGAGAATTTCAAAAGCTAAACGCAGAAAAAGAGTTACTAGAGACATGTCAACCCTCAAGAATTCTATGTTAGAATTAGCTGCTAAATTTGATGATAACTACAACACAGGCTTAATTAAATCGTTTATGTTTGGCTTGAATAAAACTGAAATTAAAACTATGACAGATATTTTAAGCAGATATAAATTTCGAGATTCTCATGGTATGCATATGATTCGAGACCTTAATAACTATTTAGTACAAAAAATGAATATTAAATTAGATGCAAGTGAAAATTACTCTACAGAATATTGTACATTATTATTTATGAATAAATCCTTTAACAAAATTAATTTTTCAAGTATATTTCAAAAATATCAATCCTTTTTTTCCTATTAAAAATATTATTATTAAAAAGGCTTTCAAATACAACAAGAAATTTGGTAGATTTATATTTAATTATAATCAAATCTCGGAGCTCCTAAGTTCTGAATCATGTAGATGCAATCTATATCGAGACTATATTGATGATTATCATCAGCACGTTGTCACAGGAGACCTTAGCATCGTGAAAGATGATTTGTTAAGAAATTTTATGGAAAAGGGTACCGGTTTTAGACTTATGATCACAAAAAATAAATCTAATGTTATGAAACAAATCATAAAAGATTTAGATAAATTTTACCTTAAAATGGCAATTAAATACGGAATGCCGATTGAAGCATTCAATCAATTTAGATCTTATGTGGCAACAGAAATTCGGGAATTAGATTTTACTGTTGAAAATGAAATTATGTATAAAGATCTTAAATCATCAATAGTAAATATCCAAAATGACTTCGTTATTACATATGTTGATAAAGTCTCTGCTAATTATGCCATAATTTGTAAATATTTTTACAGTAAAATATTAAGTAACCACATTTTAAATAATAATTCATTTCAAAAATCAATTCACAATAATAGAGAAGATGATAATCGTCTTTTAGCTTTGAACAAAAGACTGAATATTCATCTAAATAATATTAAATATCCAAGTATTTTTTTAACACCAAAATTTCATAAAAGCCCTATAAAATTCCGTAGTATCACTAATGGATACAATACATATATCACGAAGTCTGGGAAGATCTTGCAATCTCTTCTTCAAAATCTAATTGATAATTTACAAAACACGGCAATTATTAAAAATAGCTTAGAGATTGCTAGAGTTACTAAGGATATGTTGATTTTTTCTATGCATGGTTTTGATTTCGAGGACCTTTTTAATTCTATAGATATTGACGATATGATTAAGGTTCTTCAGTTAATTTATGATAAATATGAATTATATACTTCAATGAAAAAAAGAAAAATTTGATATTCTTGTTAACCTCATTTTAAAAGAAAATTTCATTATATTTGATCATAATCTTTATAAACAGATCAAAGGATTACCTCAGGGTGGTCCAGCTAGTAATTGTTTAGCGAACCTATATTTACATTTTTTTGAAATAGATCATGTTATAAATGATTCTTACTTAATTTATCGTTATATAGATGATATAATAATTTTTGGTAAAAATAGTGAATACAAACCAAATATTACATTCTACCCTGATTATCTCAAGCTCCTTAAAACTAACTTCAACTCTAATAGGGTGGAATTCTTGGATTTAGACTTGCATCTTATTAACAATAATGTAGTCAGTAACATTTTTGACAAAAGAGATTCGTTTAAGTTCCATATAATTAAAATTCCTGTATGGAACAGTAATTTTCATATATCAATTTACAGAAATATCATTTTGAATTTTTATTTAGAAATGATAACTTAACTACCCACAAAATAGATAAATACAATAATAAAAAAAAAAAAATTTTTCAATGTTGTTTAGATCATGAATACCCTTTTAATTTCTTGAGATCTTATATTCATCACAAATACATTAACCGTCTTGCTACTTCGAATTCCAAATCCACCACACAACAATAGGTTTTCAAAGTCAGCATGTTAGTGGTCTTGCTGTGAAGATTATATCATAACACTCATATCACAGTTTACATTTTTTCCACACACATCTTAAACATCTTACACATTTTTGACAACCAACCAAATTAGAGCCTAGCAAATTTACATTTTTGACAATCAACCAATTCAAATTTTACCATATTTGATTGTCGTCATTCTATACTTGTCTTTGCTGGCTGGTTTAAAAGTCAGCTCAAAAGATGTGTTTATGTTTTTTCGAATTTTTAACTTGGTGAATAATTGACTTTCATTAATGGCAAGATGCTTGTTTCTCTTCGTAAAAGCTTTGTGAGTAAAGAAATTTTGTTAAATTATTTTTTGAAAGATACTTTTCTTATGTAATTGTTCTAGTATTTTTCTACTTTTCTTACATAATTATTTTGTGATTTTTCTGCATTAAGAGTTTGGGAGAGTTTGTTACATAATAGTAGTGATTGGTTTTATCATGCTCTCTGAGTTATACTTTCTCTGAAGCTTTGTTTATTTTATTTGGTTTTCCTACCGAGTTGCAAAGGGGGAAGGTTGGCGCCTTCAAACTAGTTTAACCCCACTTATTCGGTCCTAAGTCCGAAATTGCTTTCTGACTCGCTAGGTTCTTCTTTTTTGTAGTTCTTTTATTTCTCTATAATTTTGTTCTTCATGTTCAGCTTTCATATTTTTATTACGTATTTCTTGTTATGTTCTTTATCTATTATTTCTTGTTTTTGATAAATAATACATATTTCTTTTATATATATTTTATGCATTCATTTGGCTGCTTTGCGCCTATCTATGTATAAATCTATTTTCTAATGAGTTTGTTCAGTTTTGTATGTAGTCAATATAGAGTATGTTTGCTTATAGCGAATTTTGAAATCGCCATTAGATTCAAAATCTTGTCTATGAATGTTTTTTTTTTTTTTTTTTATTAAGTTTTATTTGGCTTTGTTCTTTTTCCTTGTGTGTTTTTCTTGTTTATATAAAAATATTATGCCAACTTCTGATTTTGTGCCTATAAAGTAATTGTGGATATGTTATCTATGAGTGGATTAGATTTTTTGGAATTATTGCTCATTATTTCACTTTATATTAATGTGATTGTAAAGACTTTTGCTAGTGATCTTTTATTTGGGTCCTTTCATTATACCTTTAACTTTTAAAATAACTATGAATTTGAAAAAGAACAAGTTTTAAGCGACTGGCAATTTGTTATACCAGGGTATGACATTGCTCGGTGGTACAGTATAATGGTATCTGTACCATCGTCATCCATTTACCATTTTATGAGACCTTATGTAGAAATTTTGTATATATTTGGGTATGGCTTTAGTTAGTTGTGGTGATGGGCACAAAGGTTCTGAGTTGGCATATAAAAAAACTATAAATTTTTTAAATAATACAAAAAAAATGTGTGAATTGTTTTGATAATCAGAATTTTTTTGCTTTCCCTTCTGTATCTAAACATTGTCGTTTTAGATTTTTTAAAACTCGAATTTTTTGGAACTCTAAATATAAGAATTTATCTCGTACAACAAAACGAAATATTCATTTTTCCGATAGTATAGATGAAAATCAAAGAGATAATGATTTTGGTAACATATTAGAAACTCGGTTTTTCAGAGATATTCATGCTTTAAAACTAAAATTTAGATCTTGCACTGATAAAAGATGCAAGGCGTGTGGCATGATGAGTGGGGAACAGTTGGATATGGATGCAGGTTATATATTTTGTAAGACTTTTAACTGTGTTTACAAAATGACATGCAACATATGTAAATTTGCTTACATAGGTCAGACCTCTAACACTATCAATATTAGATTGAACCAGCATAGGTCTGATACAAGGAAATTTGATTGCAACAAAAACCAGGCTAAGATTGAGATAGGACACTTTCATAAACATGGATTCAATAACATAACTGTACATATACTTAGAATAGTGCCAAATATTAAACAAAGATTATGGTTCGAAAACTTTTTTATAGATTCATTTAGATCATATTATCCTTATGGTTTGAATGTTATATGGAAAGGTGAAAGTGCCTTATTAACTTTTAAACAAAAATCCGAGAATTCATTATATCTTCCGAATTTTAATAAATTTATTGATAATAGTAATAATATTCGTTTAGCGAGAATTTCAAAAGCTAAACGCAGAAAAAGAGTTACTAGAGACATGTCAACCCTCAAGAATTCTATGTTAGAATTAGCTGCTAAATTTGATGATAACTACAACACAGGCTTAATTAAATCGTTTATGTTTGGCTTGAATAAAACTGAAATTAAAACTATGACAGATATTTTAAGCAGATATAAATTTCGAGATTCTCATGGTATGCATATGATTCGAGACCTTAATAACTATTTAGTACAAAAAATGAATATTAAATTAGATGCAAGTGAAAATTACTCTACAGAATATTGTACATTATTATTTATGAATAAATCCTTTAACAAAATTAATTTTTCAAGTATATTTCAAAAATATCAATCCTTTTTTCCTATTAAAAATATTATTATTAAAAAGGCTTTCAAATACAACAAGAAATTTGGTAGATTTATATTTAATTATAATCAAATCTCGGAGCTCCTAAGTTCTGAATCATGTAGATGCAATCTATATCGAGACTATATTGATGATTATCATCAGCACGTTGTCACAGGAGACCTTAGCATCGTGAAAGATGATTTGTTAAGAAATTTTATGGAAAAGGGTACCGGTTTTAGACTTATGATCACAAAAAATAAATCTAATGTTATGAAACAAATCATAAAAGATTTAGATAAATTTTACCTTAAAATGGCAATTAAATACGGAATGCCGATTGAAGCATTCAATCAATTTAGATCTTATGTGGCAACAGAAATTCGGGAATTAGATTTTACTGTTGAAAATGAAATTATGTATAAAGATCTTAAATCATCAATAGTAAATATCCAAAATGACTTCGTTATTACATATGTTGATAAAGTCTCTGCTAATTATGCCATAATTTGTAAATATTTTTACAGTAAAATATTAAGTAACCACATTTTAAATAATAATTCATTTCAAAAATCAATTCACAATAATAGAGAAGATGATAATCGTCTTTTAGCTTTGAACAAAAGACTGAATATTCATCTAAATAATATTAAATATCCAAGTATTTTTTTAACACCAAAATTTCATAAAAGCCCTATAAAATTCCGTAGTATCACTAATGGATACAATACATATATCACGAAGTCTGGGAAGATCTTGCAATCTCTTCTTCAAAATCTAATTGATAATTTACAAAACACGGCAATTATTAAAAATAGCTTAGAGATTGCTAGAGTTACTAAGGATATGTTGATTTTTTCTATGCATGGTTTTGATTTCGAGGACCTTTTTAATTCTATAGATATTGACGATATGATTAAGGTTCTTCAGTTAATTTATGATAAATATGAATTATATACTTCAATGAAAAAAGAAAAATTTGATATTCTTGTTAACCTCATTTTAAAAGAAAATTTCATTATATTTGATCATAATCTTTATAAACAGATCAAAGGATTACCTCAGGGTGGTCCAGCTAGTAATTGTTTAGCGAACCTATATTTACATTTTTTTGAAATAGATCATGTTATAAATGATTCTTACTTAATTTATCGTTATATAGATGATATAATAATTTTTGGTAAAAATAGTGAATACAAACCAAATATTACATTCTACCCTGATTATCTCAAGCTCCTTAAAACTAACTTCAACTCTAATAGGGTGGAATTCTTGGATTTAGACTTGCATCTTATTAACAATAATGTAGTCAGTAACATTTTTGACAAAAGAGATTCGTTTAAGTTCCATATAATTAAAATTCCTGTATGGAACAGTAATTTTCATATATCAATTTACAGAAATATCATTTTGAATTTTTATTTAGAAATGATAACTTAACTACCCACAAAATAGATAAATACAATAATATAAAAAAAATTTTTCAATGTTGTTTAGATCATGAATACCCTTTTAATTTCTTGAGATCTTATATTCATCACAAATACATTAACCGTCTTGCTACTTCGAATTCCAAATCCACCACACAACAATAGGTTTTCAAAGTCAGCATGTTAGTGGTCTTGCTGTGAAGATTATATCATAACACTCATATCACAGTTTACATTTTTTCCACACACATCTTAAACATCTTACACATTTTTGACAACCAACCAAATTAGAGCCTAGCAAATTTACATTTTTGACAATCAACCAATTCAAATTTTACCATATTTGATTGTCGTCATTCTATACTTGTCTTTGCTGGCTGGTTTAAAAGTCAGCTCAAAATATGTGTTTATGTTTTTTCGAATTTTTAACTTGGTGAATAATTGTCTTTCATTAATGGCAAGATGCTTGTTTCTCTTCGTAAAAGCTTTGTGAGTAAAGAAATTTTGTTAAATTATTTTTTGAAAGATACTTTTCTTATGTAATTGTTCTAGTATTTTTCTACTTTTCTTACATAATTATTTTGTGATTTTTCTGCATTAAGAGTTTGGGAGAGTTTGTTACATAATAGTAGTGATTGGTTTTATCATGCTCTCTGAGTTATACTTTCTCTGAAGCTTTGTTTATTTTATTTGGTTTTCCTACCGAGTTGCAAAGGGGGAAGGTTGGCGCCTTCAAACTAGTTTAACCCCACTTATTCGGTCCTAAGTCCGAAATTGCTTTCTGACTCGCTAGGTTCTTCTTTTTTGTAGTTCTTTTATTTCTCTATAATTTTGTTCTTCATGTTCAGCTTTCATATTTTTATTACGCTATTTCTTGTTATGTTCTTTATCTATTATTTCTTGTTTTTGATAAATAATACATATTTCTTTTATATATATTTTATGCATTCATTTGGCTGCTTTGCGCCTATCTATGTATAAATCTATTTTCTAATGAGTTTGTTCAGTTTTGTATGTAGTCAATATAGAGTATGTTTGCTTATAGCGAATTTTGAAATCGCCATTAGATTCAAAATCTTGTCTATGAATGTTTTTTTTTTTATTAAGTTTTATTTGGCTTTGTTCTTTTTCCTTGTGTGTTCTTGTTTATATAAAAATATTATGCCAACTTCTGATTTTGTGCCTATAAAGTAATTGTGGATATGTTATCTATGAGTGGATTAGATTTTTGGAATTATTGCTCATTATTTCACTTTATATTAATGTGATTGTAAAAACTTTTGCTAGTGATATTTTATTTGGGTCCTTTCATTATACCTTTAACTTTTAAAATAACTATGAATTTGAAAAATAACAAGTTTTAAGCGACTGGCAATTTGTTATACCAGGGTATGACATTGCTCGGTGGTTCAGTATAATGGTATCTGTACCATCGTCATCCATTTACCATTTTATGAGACCTTATGTAGAAATTTTGTATATATTTGGGTATGGCTTTAGTTAGTTGTGGTGATGGGCACAAAGGTTCTGAGTTGGCATATAAAAAAACTATAAATTTTTTAAATAATACAAAAAAATGTGTGAATTGTTTTGATAATCAGAATTTTTTTGCTTTCCCTTCTGTATCTAAACATTGTCGTTTTAGATTTTTTAAAACTCGAATTTTTTGGAACTCTAAATATAAGAATTTATCTCGTACAACAAAACGAAATATTCATTTTTCCGATAGTATAGATGAAAATCAAAGAGATAATGATTTTGGTAACATATTAGAAACTCGGTTTTTCAGAGATATTCATGCTTTAAAACTAAAATTTAGATCTTGCACTGATAAAAGATGCAAGGCGTGTGGCATGATGAGTGGGGAACAGTTGGATATGGATGCAGGTTATATATTTTGTAAGACTTTTAACTGTGTTTACAAAATGACATGCAACATATGTAAATTTGCTTACATAGGTCAGACCTCTAACACTATCAATATTAGATTGAACCAGCATAGGTCTGATACAAGGAAATTTGATTGCAACAAAAACCAGGCTAAGATTGAGATAGGACACTTTCATAAACATGGATTCAATAACATAACTGTACATATACTTAGAATAGTGCCAAATATTAAACAAAGATTATGGTTCGAAAACTTTTTATAGATTCATTTAGATCATATTATCCTTATGGTTTGAATGTTATATGGAAAGGTGAAAGTGCCTTATTAACTTTTAAACAAAAATCCGAGAATTCATTATATCTTCCGAATTTTAATAAATTTATTGATAATAGTAATAATATTCGTTTAGCGAGAATTTCAAAAGCTAAACGCAGAAAAAGAGTTACTAGAGACATGTCAACCCTCAAGAATTCTATGTTAGAATTAGCTGCTAAATTTGATGATAACTACAACACAGGCTTAATTAAATCGTTTATGTTTGGCTTGAATAAAACTGAAATTAAAACTATGACAGATATTTTAAGCAGATATAAATTTCGAGATTCTCATGGTATGCATATGATTCGAGACCTTAATAACTATTTAGTACAAAAAATGAATATTAAATTAGATGCAAGTGAAAATTACTCTACAGAATATTGTACATTATTATTTATGAATAAATCCTTTAACAAAATTAATTTTTCAAGTATATTTCAAAAATATCAATCCTTTTTTCCTATTAAAAATATTATTATTAAAAAGGCTTTCAAATACAACAAGAAATTTGGTAGATTTATATTTAATTATAATCAAATCTCGGAGCTCCTAAGTTCTGAATCATGTAGATGCAATCTATATCGAGACTATATTGATGATTATCATCAGCACGTTGTCACAGGAGACCTTAGCATCGTGAAAGATGATTTGTTAAGAAATTTTATGGAAAAGGGTACCGGTTTTAGACTTATGATCACAAAAAATAAATCTAATGTTATGAAACAAATCATAAAAGATTTAGATAAATTTTACCTTAAAATGGCAATTAAATACGGAATGCCGATTGAAGCATTCAATCAATTTAGATCTTATGTGGCAACAGAAATTCGGGAATTAGATTTTACTGTTGAAAATGAAATTATGTATAAAGATCTTAAATCATCAATAGTAAATATCCAAAATGACTTCGTTATTACATATGTTGATAAAGTCTCTGCTAATTATGCCATAATTTGTAAATATTTTTACAGTAAAATATTAAGTAACCACATTTTAAATAATAATTCATTTCAAAAATCAATTCACAATAATAGAGAAGATGATAATCGTCTTTTAGCTTTGAACAAAAGACTGAATATTCATCTAAATAATATTAAATATCCAAGTATTTTTTTAACACCAAAATTTCATAAAAGCCCTATAAAATTCCGTAGTATCACTAATGGATACAATACATATATCACGAAGTCTGGGAAGATCTTGCAATCTCTTCTTCAAAATCTAATTGATAATTTACAAAACACGGCAATTATTAAAAATAGCTTAGAGATTGCTAGAGTTACTAAGGATATGTTGATTTTTTCTATGCATGGTTTTGATTTCGAGGACCTTTTTAATTCTATAGATATTGACGATATGATTAAGGTTCTTCAGTTAATTTATGATAAATATGAATTATATACTTCAATGAAAAAAGAAAAATTTGATATTCTTGTTAACCTCATTTTAAAAGAAAATTTCATTATATTTGATCATAATCTTTATAAACAGATCAAAGGATTACCTCAGGGTGGTCCAGCTAGTAATTGTTTAGCGAACCTATATTTACATTTTTTTGAAATAGATCATGTTATAAATGATTCTTACTTAATTTATCGTTATATAGATGATATAATAATTTTTGGTAAAAATAGTGAATACAAACCAAATATTACATTCTACCCTGATTATCTCAAGCTCCTTAAAACTAACTTCAACTCTAATAGGGTGGAATTCTTGGATTTAGACTTGCATCTTATTAACAATAATGTAGTCAGTAACATTTTTGACAAAAGAGATTCGTTTAAGTTCCATATAATTAAAATTCCTGTATGGAACAGTAATTTTCATATATCAATTTACAGAAATATCATTTTGAATTTTTATTTAGAAATGATAACTTAACTACCCACAAAATAGATAAATACAATAATATAAAAAAAAAAAATTTTTCAATGTTGTTTAGATCATGAATACCCTTTTAATTTCTTGAGATCTTATATTCATCACAAATACATTAACCGTCTTGCTACTTCGAATTCCAAATCCACCACACAACAATAGGTTTTCAAAGTCAGCATGTTAGTGGTCTTGCTGTGAAGATTATATCATAACACTCATATCACAGTTTACATTTTTTCCACACACATCTTAAACATCTTACACATTTTTGACAACCAACCAAATTAGAGCCTAGCAAATTTACATTTTTGACAATCAACCAATTCAAATTTTACCATATTTGATTGTCGTCATTCTATACTTGTCTTTGCTGGCTGGTTTAAAAGTCAGCTCAAAATATGTGTTTATGTTTTTTCGAATTTTTAACTTGGTGAATAATTGTCTTTCATTAATGGCAAGATGCTTGTTTCTCTTCGTAAAAGCTTTGTGAGTAAAGAAATTTTGTTAAATTATTTTTTGAAAGATACTTTTCTTATGTAATTGTTCTAGTATTTTTCTACTTTTCTTACAAAATAATTATTTTGTGATTTTTCTGCATTAAGAGTTTGGGAGAGTTTGTTACATAATAGTAGTGATTGGTTTTATCATGCTCTCTGAGTTATACTTTCTCTGAAGCTTTGTTTATTTTATTTGGTTTTCCTACCGAGTTGCAAAGGGGGAAGGTTGGCGCCTTCAAACTAGTTTAACCCCACTTATTCGGTCCTAAGTCCGAAATTGCTTTCTGACTCGCTAGGTTCTTCTTTTTTGTAGTTCTTTTATTTCTCTATAATTTTGTTCTTCATGTTCAGCTTTCATATTTTTATTACGCTATTTCTTGTTATGTTCTTTATCTATTATTTCTTGTTTTTGATAAATAATACATATTTCTTTTATATATATTTTATGCATTCATTTGGCTGCTTTGCGCCTATCTATGTATAAATCTATTTTCTAATGAGTTTGTTCAGTTTTGTATGTAGTCAATATAGAGTATGTTTGCTTATAGCGAATTTTGAAATCGCCATTAGATTCAAAATCTTGTCTATGAATGTTTTTTTTTTTATTAAGTTTTATTTGGCTTTGTTCTTTTTCCTTTGTGTTGTTCTTGTTTATATAAAAATATTATGCCAACTTCTGATTTTGTGCCTATAAAGTAATTGTGGATATGTTATCTATGAGTGGATTAGATTTTTAGAATTATTGCTCATTATTTCACTTTATATTAATGTGATTGTAAAAACTTTTGCTAGTGATATTTTATTTGGGTCCTTTCATTATACCTTTAACTTTTAAAATAACTATGAATTTGAAAAATAACAAGTTTTAAGCGACTGGCAATTTGTTATACCAGGGTATGACATTGCTCGGTGGTTCAGTATAATGGTATCTGTACCATCGTCATCCATTTACCATTTTATGAGACCTTATGTAGAAATTCTGTATATATTTGGGTATGGCTTTAGTTAGTTGTGGTGATGGGCACAAAGGTTCTGAGTTGGCATATAAAAAAACTATAAATTTTTTAAATAATACAAAAAAATGTGTGAATTGTTTTCATAATCAGAATTTTTTTGCTTTCCCTTCTGTATCTAAACATTGTCGTTTTAGATTTTTTAAAACTCGAATTTTTTGGAACTCTAAATATAAGAATTTATCTCGTACAACAAAACGAAATATTCATTTTTCCGATAGTATAGATGAAAATCAAAGAGATAATGATTTTGGTAACATATTAGAAACTCGGTTTTTCAGAGATATTCATGCTTTAAAACTAAAATTTAGATCTTGCACTGATAAAAGATGCAAGGCGTGTGGCATGATGAGTGGGGAACAGTTGGATATGGATGCAGGTTATATATTTTGTAAGACTTTTAACTGTGTTTACAAAATGACATGCAACATATGTAAATTTGCTTACATAGGTCAGACCTCTAACACTATCAATATTAGATTGAACCAGCATAGGTCTGATACAAGGAAATTTGATTGCAACAAAAACCAGGCTAAGATTGAGATAGGACACTTTCATAAACATGGATTCAATAACATAACTGTACATATACTTAGAATAGTGCCAAATATTAAACAAAGATTATGGTTCGAAAACTTTTTTATAGATTCATTTAGATCATATTATCCTTATGGTTTGAATGTTATATGGAAAGGTGAAAGTGCCTTATTAACTTTTAAACAAAAATCCGAGAATTCATTATATCTTCCGAATTTTAATAAATTTATTGATAATAGTAATAATATTCGTTTAGCGAGAATTTCAAAAGCTAAACGCAGAAAAAGAGTTACTAGAGACATGTCAACCCTCAAGAATTCTATGTTAGAATTAGCTGCTAAATTTGATGATAACTACAACACAGGCTTAATTAAATCGTTTATGTTTGGCTTGAATAAAACTGAAATTAAAACTATGACAGATATTTTAAGCAGATATAAATTTCGAGATTCTCATGGTATGCATATGATTCGAGACCTTAATAACTATTTAGTACAAAAAATGAATATTAAATTAGATGCAAGTGAAAATTACTCTACAGAATATTGTTCATTATTATTTATGAATAAATCCTTTAACAAAATTAATTTTTCAAGTATATTTCAAAAATATCAATCCTTTTTTCCTATTAAAAATATTATTATTAAAAAGGCTTTCAAATACAACAAGAAATTTGGTAGATTTATATTTAATTATAATCAAATCTCGGAGCTCCTAAGTTCTGAATCATGTAGATGCAATCTATATCGAGACTATATTGATGATTATCATCAGCACGTTGTCACAGGAGACCTTAGCATCGTGAAAGATGATTTGTTAAGAAATTTTATGGAAAAGGGTACCGGTTTTAGACTTATGATCACAAAAAATAAATCTAATGTTATGAAACAAATCATAAAAGATTTAGATAAATTTTACCTTAAAATGGCAATTAAATACGGAATGCCAATTGAAGCATTCAATCAATTTAGATCTTATGTGGCAACAGAAATTCGGGAATTAGATTTTACTGTTGAAAATGAAATTATGTATAAAGATCTTAAATCATCAATAGTAAATATCCAAAATGACTTCGTTATTACATATGTTGATAAAGTCTCTGCTAATTATGCCATAATTTGTAAATATTTTTACAGTAAAATATTAAGTAACCACATTTTAAATAATAATTCATTTCAAAAATCAATTCACAATAATAGAGAAGATGATAATCGTCTTTTAGCTTTGAACAAAAGACTGAATATTCATCTAAATAATATTAAATATCCAAGTATTTTTTTAACACCAAAATTTCATAAAAGCCCTATAAAATTCCGTAGTATCACTAATGGATACAATACATATATCACGAAGTCTGGGAAGATCTTGCAATCTCTTCTTCAAAATCTAATTGATAATTTACAAAACACGGCAATTATTAAAAATAGCTTAGAGATTGCTAGAGTTACTAAGGATATGTTGATTTTTTCTATGCATGGTTTTGATTTCGAGGACCTTTTTAATTCTATAGATATTGACGATATGATTAAGGTTCTTCAGTTAATTTATGATAAATATGAATTATATACTTCAATGAAAAAAGAAAAATTTGATATTCTTGTTAACCTCATTTTAAAAGAAAATTTCATTATATTTGATCATAATCTTTATAAACAGATCAAAGGTTTACCTCAGGGTGGTCCAGCTAGTAATTGTTTAGCGAACCTATATTTACATTTTTTTGAAATAGATCATGTTATAAATGATTCTTACTTAATTTATCGTTATATAGATGATATAATAATTTTTGGTAAAAATAGTGAATACAAACCAAATATTACATTCTACCCTGATTATCTCAAGCTCCTTAAAACTAACTTCAACTCTAATAGGGTGGAATTCTTGGATTTAGACTTGCATCTTATTAACAATAATGTAGTCAGTAACATTTTTGACAAAAGAGATTCGTTTAAGTTCCATATAATTAAAATTCCTGTATGGAACAGTAATTTTCATATATCAATTTACAGAAATATCATTTTGAATTTTTATTTAGAAATGATAACTTAACTACCCACAAAATAGATAAATACAATAATATAAAAAATTTTTTTCAATGTTGTTTAGATCATGAATACCCTTTTAATTTCTTGAGATCTTATATTCATCACAAATACATTAACCGTCTTGCTACTTCGAATTCCAAATCCACCACACAACAATAGGTTTTCAAAGTCAGCATGTTAGTGGTCTTGCTGTGAAGATTATATCATAACACTCATATCACAGTTTATATTTTTTCCACACACATCTTAAACATCTTACACATTTTTGACAACCAACCAAATTAGAGCCTAGCAAATTTACATTTTTGACAATCAACCAATTCAAATTTTACCATATTTGATTGTCGTCATTCTATACTTGTCTTTGCTGGCTGGTTTAAAAGTCAGCTCAAAATATGTGTTTATGTTTTTTCGAATTTTTTAACTTGGTGAATAATTGTCTTTCATTAATGGCAAGATGCTTGTTTCTCTTCGTAAAAGCTTTGTGAGTAAAGAAATTTTGTTAAATTATTTTTTGAAAGATACTTTTCTTATGTAATTGTTCTAGTATTTTTCTACTTTTCTTACATAATTATTTTGTGATTTTTCTGCATTAAGAGTTTGGGAGAGTTTGTTACATAATAGTAGTGATTGGTTTTATCATGCTCTCTGAGTTATACTTTCTCTGAAGCTTTGTTTATTTTATTTGGTTTTCCTACCGAGTTGCAAAGGGGGAAGGTTGGCGCCTTCAAACTAGTTTAACCCCACTTATTCGGTCCTAAGTCCGAAATTGCTTTCTGACTCGCTAGGTTCTTCTTTTTTGTACTTCTTTTATTTCTCTATAATTTTGTTTTTCATGTTCAGCTTTTATATTTTTATTACGCTATTTCTTGTTATGTTCATTATCTATTATTTCTTGTTTTTGACATATAATACATATTTCTTTCATATATATATATATATATATATATATATATATATATCCAACGTTCTTTTTTTTCTTCATTTTTCAATAAACGAATTGGTAAGTTAAACTACTTTTTTAACTTTTTGGGTTACATTCATGTTTATCCCTAAAATTTATTCACGTTATTGTAGTTTTATTGTCCTTTGATAGTTGACAAATACCACGTTGAATTTTTTCTTGCTTGTGTCTTTTTGACATTGTGCAATGTGTGTTGTGGTACACTTGTGGATTCGTATCCGTCTTGATGGAGTCTTTTAGGAAACATTTGAAAACTGTTCTTTCAACTCAAACGTTTCATGTGTCTCTACCACTTTTCTGAAATTTATTTTCGCTATCATGATTAATATCCATTATTTCATCAGGTTCTTCTCTTGCTTGATAAGTTTCAACTTCACCCAATATAAAACAGAGATGCCGTTCATTTACCTTTATAAACCATAATGAGTCGTACAACACAGCTATCTAAACAACGAAGTAATTTACAGGTGAGAAATGTAGGCTGTTCATAGAAAATATTGTGGAACGAAAGTGTTTGCATGTGTAAGTCAGTCACCAAAAGTACTTTAAGAATGAAAAAAAAACGTTTGACATTTCCAGAAAAAAGGAGAAAGTGACGAATACATTTTAGTTACCATGTAGACTGTCATATAGGAGGGTATGACAAGGTCATTGGTATATAACAAGTAAACAATTTTTCCCGAATTAAATTTTTCGCGAGCTTGGCGGAGGAAGAGGGGAAACTTGTGCTCCGCACGACCTCTCCCGGGTTAACATTGAGATGGATTACTTATTTACGCGTTCCTGTATAAATATCAATAATGACTAACAACGTAATTTTGATCCACAGTCATGCCACTTAATTTCAGGCACTTTGAGCCTTTGAGGAGGACCTTGATAGATTTAAGGTGCATATCAGGACTACTCATATGTTCCTTAAAACAATGCTGTTGGACTTTACTAATTAACATTAGATTTATGAATATATAATTGATAACCAAAAAATAAGATTGCCAATATCACGCTATAAAATAGTACATAAGAGAAAAGTTGAAATTCGCCTAGTGATGTACTGATTCAGACATCAACCTCCCCGTTTTGTGAAATCCGTGCGCAAAAGCCATTTTTTTGTTCAGACCATTAAGAATTTAGACCTTTTGATCACACTCATAACTGAATTTCTTTTAAAATAAATTAAGTTTTTCCGTATTTTAAAAATAGGACATCTTCGTAAAAAAGCAGTTTTATCTGTGAATATTATTTCATATAGAACACATAGTTCATTGACAAAATATTATATTTAAGTACAATGCGAAACATAGCATTTTGTATTTTTTTTATTTAAAAGGATTTTTTTAATGGATGAAAATGTATCAAACACCAATGTGGTCCGTATGCTCGAGCAACAAATTTTATTTAATATTCAATAAGGAAAACATCCTTCATTTCAACCAGAATTGATTACTTTTAGGAATATAGGATTGAATCATGTACAGTGAAAATCGTTTAACACGAAAACGCTTAAGACGAAATATCGGTTAACACTAAATAACAGAATAGTCCCGACAATATACTATATTTTCATACATTGTTTTCTCTTAACATCAAACTAAAATGGCTTATCACGAAAGGATTTCTCTTCTGGGAATGTGCAAACTACGGAAAACATCAGCCGGATTGGACTGTTCTATAGTACTACTAGAAGGGTTCATTATAGTAATTAAAATTAATGTGTGTACAACATCAATTATGGCAAGCAAATACATTTTGGTGTTTGTTCAAAACTGAAAAAAAATCGTTGATGCAGATTCTGACCATGACCTAAATAATGCAGCTCATGTTCCCAGATCTTCTAAGATGAGGCAAGTCATGAAAAGTATGCGCAGTTACTTAGACGCACATTCAAATAGTGAAACGAATAACAAAATGGACAATATCGAAGTGTTTGTCTACAGTTTGATGCTAAAAACAATGCAAAGAAAAATATCATATTATTTTCCAAAAACTCAAAAAATGTTTTGTTTTCAAAAAGTCTGAAACGTTTGTATTCTTGTTCCTTTAAGGTATCCGACTACGGTCGGAACCGTGATTTTCAAAAGGGCATAAATGGATAATTGTCATGATATATAGTGTCACTTAGATTAGAATATTAGCATAAAATTGTTTTATGGATATTTTGGCAAAAAAAAATTATTTAAATACATTATTTTGGCAAAAAAATTAACTTAGAACAATTTTTTTTCCAAATGTTCTCCTTTCGTGAAACATGCTTCTATTAGAATAATATTTTGCCTGTATATAGCTCAGACTTCTGTTCAGAGGCTCAACTAGAATTTTTGAAACATATAACTTAAAAGTGGGTTTATTCATATTTTACGACAACAGAGGGGAGCAATTTTAAGAAAAAACGCGAAAAATTATTTCAATTGGTGGTAACTCTGAAAATAATGTGAATTTTTAAAGCATCTAGTTGAGAGTCTGTAGAGAAGTCTGAGCTATATACAGGCAAAATATTATTCTAATAGAACCATTTTTCACAAAAGGAGAACATTTAGAAAAAAGATTATTCTAAGCAAAATTTTTGCCCAAATATTATATTTAAATAATTTTTTTTGTCAAAATGTCCTTAAAATAATTTTATGTCTATATTCTAATCTAAGTGACATTAAATACCATGAAAATTTTCCATTTATGCGCTTCTTTAAAATCACAGTTCCGAACGTATTCGGATACCTTAAGTTCTTGTGAAAATTTTGTAAATATATGCATTTTTACATTTCTATGAAAATAAAATGTTCACGAATGAACTTATTTCTGTTGAATGCATGTTTTTTTCTAATATCATTTAATACGAAATTCTTTTTACACGAAATTTTCAGTTTCGTGCTAAGCGATTTTGAATGTACTTTATTTGTAGCTACGGCAGCCGAGTAGCTATAGTACCGATCTTGTGACCGGTGTAGTTGAATTTCGGGATCCATTCTTGATACCACTGAAAATTGGGAGCATAAAGAAGCTGATGAACGCTAAATCTGTTTCGGCTCAGAGTTCTTATGTTAGTATAGTGTGAAGATTTGGATTGTGCATCTTGGATAACGTATATTAGAGTGCTTCGCAAATTTTCAATACTAGCAACATAATTTTAATCACGCCCCCTCCATACAATAAAATGTATTAAATTCAATAAAAATATACTTTGATGTAAAGCGACAATACACCTTTAATTATAAATTGTACAAATTATGAAGATAAATGATAGTTTCTGTTCATAATTTTATATTTGACAAGCCCATGGGGTCACTGGTAATCATTAAACTTTTTCTTAACATCGTTAAATTAATTATAAAATACAATGCGAAGTACTAATATATTTATAAGTATATTATATCAGTGTAAATGTATGTTTTATTTTTTATTATGTTGGGATGTATTTTGTTTACTTTCAATAAATTAATAATTTATTTAATATAATATTTTGATTTCGACTTCTTAATATGCTCACGGTCCTCTTGTAGAATTAGCATGCTCCTCTCTAAGAATGTGCACCTCACAGATTAAAAAACGCTGACGTATACTCTAGCAAATGTACAAATGACTTAATTAAAGTCATTAATAATACTCTACATAATCAAATATAGTGTTTTCTTTCCTCTGAATCAGATAGTGTAAAAGATAAAGTTAAAATAACTCTCTCAAATGTACGTAAGTCAGCATGCAAATCAAGTAGTGTTACAATGAGTGTGATCCCGTAATCAGCTATTTCTTTAATTTGATGCTCGTTGCTCGCGGTGATCCTCAATATGAATATGTAGTTACACAAAAATCCGCAATAGATGTCACAAAGGTAAAAAAAACCCATTTAAAATGGTTTTTAAGTTCAAATGATTATAATTTATCAACTGCTAAATTTTCAAGAAGCTTTGGAACTATGTAATAGTTGGATATGATTTCCTTTCCACGCTAAAGTGGCATCGAATTGTGGATTGCCCAAAAATTGTTATGACTGTTGTGGAAATGATGATAATCACTCAGTGTGTGGCAATATTCATTTTTACCCTTAAAGTATTAGAAAGTAAGTACGGTATTAAAAATGTCTTTTTTACTAACGCACATAGTAAAGTGCGGATGTTTGTATATAACACTACCTATAATCCATTACTCAATACGAACATTAATTCTCTGCAAATTACCTCAATTTACCATAGTGGTATTTAAACCTCTTTAAGTTGCGTGAGATTATTATACATGTGATAGCTTAAAAGCAATACATTCTCAATAAGTGTCTGTAACTCAATAGATTTTTAAAAGAAACTGAGTTATGATATTATTTAAAATTTTTAAATGCTTTTTCATTGATTTCAATCTCCTGGTTTGAAAAATGAGTGTTAATTTATTGAAATGTGTGGCAAGAGCTTTAAAATTTTTAAGCATAAAAAGTTTTGTTAAAATTTGATTGTGTCACTATCTCAGAAAAATTTCTTTTTAACTTATAAATGTTGAATATCCGGAAAAATTGTTTACCAGTAATTTTTACACATAATACAATTACGAGGGTAATCTAATATTTAAAATAAAATGTGGAAATATAAATATATGTGGTGCTTACAGTTAGCCCATTAGATAGATGTTTTACATAATTTTCCTTTCCAAATGGAAACATCCTTGTTTTGAAAAAAAATTAAGAATCATGATCAATGAAGATATATATGTAATACTTCCATTCAACATCGATAACTTTTTGTAAAAAATAGTTTATTCAGAGAGCAGTCGGCGCATCTTTCAACGAGAGAAAACGAACATCAAGTGACCCGATTGGATCTCGAAAATACCGGTTGTGTGGGTTATATTCTTATTTCTAGAACTGCTAAGCACTTTTACTTTATGTTTTTCTTTTGAAAGTAAAGCGTGGAAACGTACATATGGAGAACATGCATAATGATGATGTATAATCGGAATTGTTATGTTTAAAATATATTTTCTGATAAATACCTAAGTGTTTAATTGAATACTCGAACATGTTATGGGGAAAAAAGTTAAATGCTAGGTAAGAGATTTTTTTGTATCAGATGTAATTTAATTATCCATTCTTATATATATATATATATATATATATATATATAAATAAATGTATATGTAAATAAATCACAATACTCTAAATAAACTAGAATTTAAGACTAAGAATTCTAGAATACAAATTCCCTTTCAAAATACCTATTATATTCATACGCGTACTGTTATCTGACCTACACATATTTTAATTTAAATATTTCAGACGATATACAGTGTTTAATATTAGTAGCAGTTTTCTCAAATGCATTTTGCCTTACCGTGTTTGGAGTATTAGTACGGAGTTAATATCTCAGTAAATAGTATTGGATTTAGTCTGTTGGTTACATTGTGTAACACTCAACCAGCTGCGTGTTATGAAGTATATAAAACAGTCCCTAACATCAATCAGTCTCACACCAACAATTCACGTAGTGTTGCTCTGACTCATTATTATCGTGCCCTGTATATTTAGCATAAGTTTGAATCTGACATAGTGTCAATACGTCTAGACATTGTTCTAGAAGAATAATTCGAATAAAGGCAAGTACCTGGATAAAATGTAGCAGTTTTTCTGAATCTTAAAGAGTTATACGAGTATTTTTTTATTCCAATCTACTTAGAAAACGTAGAAAGATAACTATTACGCTTAACTCTTCAATATAATTTTTTAAATCATTTTTTCCATGCATGCAATCTAAATGTAAGGATCGGTATAAATTTTGTAAAGGACATACATAAAAGTATCCACACTTCCAAACAAACTTTTTTTTAAATGGTCTTATTTTTGGAGGGTTAATGAACATAATGCGTTTTTTGTAACATTATATATAAAAAACATTTCGAATGGTTATAAAAGGTTTTCAAAACTGTGAAATAAATTAACTTCTTATTTTTACTTCTTCGGTACTTACGAAAAACTTTTCTTTTTACCTATTTAATATTCTAGAAAAAATCTTATACTTCTTCATATTTATCGCATTTCCATTTTCTGTCAATTTTCATGAAATTCAGAATATATTGACGGAAATATATCGATAACTCAAAAGATATAACAGCTATAAAACTGTGACTTTTCGAAATTACTTAAATCATTCTAAAGGAACTTGTTCTTTCACTATTAAATAAAATATCGCTTACCCTTAAAAACTGAAAAATTTTCTTTCACTAAAATTTTTAAAAAGTTATTTGCTTTTAGCAACAGGAAGAGAAGTCTCAAGCGAAACAATTCGAAATAAGCTTTATGCGGGTGATCTGTATGCAAGTAGTCCAATGGCGTATTTTCTTTGGCAACATTATCTGGTTAAGAAAGTGGGCTGCTGACCATCGAGATTGGATACAAAGGAATTAGAGTCAAGTTTTGTTTACGGACTAGTCTCGATTGAGTTTAAAGTGTGATGCTAGACGTGTTTTGGTACAGCGAGAAATTGGCATTTAAAACAATCCAATATCTGTTCAGGAAAGGTCACGTATTAGACTAGGTGGTTTGATGATATGGGCTGGTATCAGCATAAACGGAAGTACTGACCTGCATATCATTCGAAACGGCAATTTGAAGACTTAGAGGTAAACAAACATGACCCTCTAAAACTCCGTGTCGTACCTTATACCCTTTCTTTTAACGAAGAATAATGTCAAAATTCATACAGCACTTTTTGTGGAGAACTTTCTTGACAATGAAAAAATACAGCGAATGGAGTGATGAGTACGTTCTTTTGACCTAAATCTTATCCAGCATAATTGGGACTCATTTGAGCGACGCACCACTGCCTTGGCTTACTGTTCGGAACGTGGAAATAGCACTTCTTAAAAAGTGGGGCAGTATTTCCCAAAGCTACATGGATAATCTTGTCTCATCCATGTTTACAGGTATTCGGTAATATTAATAGTTCAAAGATACCATACACACCATATTAAACATCCTTATGAATTTTAAGAAAGCAATTTTTTGTCACTTACATGCAACCAAATTGTTGCCCAGAAGCATCATTTTGTGTTTTTCTGCTATGCCAAAATGTTAAAGCTACCGTGCATTTTTTTAAAAAAAAATTTTCTGTATTGCGTTTTGTTACACCTGCCCACTCCAATATATGCTCACACATGGTTATCGTGCAACGATTTCTTCATTATTTTCCTAGGTCCCTTAATTCTTTTGAACAGTGTAGCATGCACTTATTACAGTTCTCGTATATAAATGACAAAGAGAGAGCTTTTTCTGAAATTTGGATTCTGACTGACAGCCGATCCTTCATCCAACTCTTATCGAATTGGCCATCTGTCGGCGACAGCACCAACAGGAGTATTCTACACTTTTTAACAGCTTTCATATCAGCAACCTATCCATCTACAATTGGTCCCTTCTCATGTAGGCCTGCCCGGGAACGAAGTAGTAGATGACTTTGCGAAAGTGGCTTCCAGCGATACTGTTGATCCGGAAGACCACATGGTCCTTACGTCGACTGGGATCTACTCCAGGGCTAAAGAATTAATACGTAGAACTGGGTAGTCCTTCCTGTACACCCATGGTTCAGAGACACCCTGGATCCGCCATATCATTCAAGGGTTCCAGATCGTATCAGACGTCATTTTTGCGATTTTCGACTGGTCACCTGAGGTGCATGAATTTTGAAGGTAGCAAAAGTAGCCTCTCAATTTGCATCTAATGTAATATCAGTCCTTTTTCTCCACAGCACACTTTGCAATGTCTAGGGCTTTCCTGTGAGGAGGCTGTTGATTCTCCCTGCTGTTCTTAGACGTTGTACAGATTTATGGACTCATGGATCTATAGTTTAGGTTCACTATACCAGATTGAGATTAGCCCCACCCCCCACAGTTCTCGTACAAAAATGCGAGTTTTCTTTAGTTTATGCATCCCCAAGCTTTATCCATCACGCATATAAAATGGGATGGTTCACATACAAGACCTTTCTAAAGCTATTCTAAACAAAATATTTCTATAAAATACTGATTAATCTGTCTTTCATAAAATTTTACATTGAGATTATGTCTAGCTTATGTGAAATTTTGCCTACGTAACACTGTGACATTTCTCCGATGTTGTGAGAAATGGTTTTCGTCTGGCGTTTTAGAATGAGGAGACTAATCTTTTTGATATATCGACATGTACTGACTTTAGAAGAATTCTTTCCAAAGCTGCGTCTGGTTCAGGCGGTTTCAAACTTTTTTTTCTTGTGGACACCCTGAGTCTTACATTTAAGTATGTGGGCCTCCACAAACGCACGTGTAATGTTTCGAAGGAGAGATTTATCTGTAGGGCACTAAAGGTAACAGTTAAACAACTAAGAAATTACAAAGGGGAAACTTTTTACTTATAGATTATTTGAACAAATGAGTTAGAATCGCGTCCAACATATATATCAGAAAGAATATAAATTACACATTTTGAAAGTTTTAGTTGCGAAAACTTCGTTATCTTTACCCACAGAAATAATAATAATAATAATAAAATAATATATACTGACTTCAAATACCATACACAGATTTATTTATGTAATAAATAATTAGGCTTCATTAATGATATTGCGTTATAACTTTGATATAATAACGTAATAAATTGATTTCGTTGGTAGAAAAAAATTTATTTATTCAATATTTTTTTTTATATTTAATCACTTGATTGAAATCTTTAAATTACAACATTAAAATAAATAATATATGTTCAGTGATTTAAAAAACTCAACCTAAAAATGTAACAGCTATAATATAATATCTGCTTATTTTCTGAACTATAAACAGTGGACTTCTAATATATAATCGAATTCAGGCATGCGTTCTCAAAATCTCCAATAAAATAGATCTAATCTTTATAAATAGCATTCTCTGTAATACCTCTAACACTTCTTATTTTCTAACTTCTACTAAAATAGTAAAGCTTGGAAGCACGGTTCTCATATCAATTAGTGTGATAAATAATTCCAAATGTTAGCTAAGGTACAAACATATAATTATCTGGAACAAACTATGTACGTTTCATACGAAGCTCTCCACCTACGGCATTTACTCGATTGCTATTTTTATTAACAATACAGTTACGGAATTAAAGCCACGATCCTCAAAATAATATGACACACACGCAATATCATTTACATTTTAGCACACTCGAGAATTTTTTTATACATATAATGTTTTCTCGAGTTAACTGAAGATAGTTCTATTATATACAAGTAACTTCGATCCACCATTTTCAGGATGTTTCTGTGATATTTTATTTTATATGTGATTATTAAATTACTCTATTCAAATTCGTTCATCATAGTTTTCTTAATTCATATGTTATTGACTTCAAAGGTAAAATTTTTCTTCCTCAAATCTTCTATGAGCCCTGTTTGAGAAAGGTTCATCAAACCCATACTATAAGTTCTTCCAAACATGCCTATTTTTATGACTATTCAGGGGAAAGAAGGACACTTCTCGTTGAGTCAAAATTGGCTTCTGACAGGGAACTTTATCGGAAGAAAAGTGCTTCAAGATTCCAAAATCAATAGTCTGTTCTCAAGCTGTGCTTCTGTATAACATTGATAACGCACATAGATTTCTATATTTTATATGGAAATCGCGACATTAGATTTGAATGAGTCAAAAGTGGTGGGTAAATGGTTGGAATATTCATTTGACTGGTCTTCACTGAAATTCATTGCGAAACATAAGCATTGAATAACAGTTTCTGTACATATTTTCTTAATGTTTTGGTGAATTTCCCAAAATGCCTTTGACATCATATTGATTTAAAAAATAAACTTAGAAAGCAAATTTGAATGACGTTAGCATTGTATTCAACAACTAAGTCAATGTTATTCTTCAACTAAATACTAATCTAGATAAAATAACACTTGATTTAGTAGAAAAACATGATCTTTTATGATGAATTGGCTTTAAAAAAAGAAATGTTTTATATAAGAGTTTTTGGAAATTTTTCGACTTCAAATCATAGTAAAGTTTGTTATGCTGGATGTAAAAGAAAATATTTGCAATGAATTTCTTTTTATTAGATGTGTTATATAATAGATATTTTCTAATATTCTTAATATTAATATGTATGGGTACTTTATTATTTTTTAAACTGTATCTGTAGGTTGGAAGTGTATTGTTAATTGGAAAAGAATTATTTTAAAATCCATCTGTACTCATTGACACAAACTAACAAAATATGCTCATGGAAGGGAATATAATGTTTACACTCTCAAAATTAAATCGTTCCAAGATAATAATCAGCCAGTAGCGAAGTTATAACTTTGCACCATGAATCCTAGAACTGTGATTGAGTACATCTTCACCGTTGGTTATCTATAGCTTTGGTTTGAATGCAACTATTCGTGTTATATCTTTGAAATGCATTTAAAAAGGCGTATTGGATGGTTTATCGAGGAAAAACCTTTTTTAGTGAATTATCACTAGAATGACCAGGATTTCGATTACCCTTAAACTTCCTCCGCTGTCGTTTCCATACCGTGATATAATTTTTTAATAATAACTAAACAATTGCAATAATACTGCTCAGTAGGCTTTAGTTTCATAACTCTTTAATATTATTTCGTATAATTAACATATTTTATGACCCTTTATATCATAAAAAGCTGACATTGACGTTATGTTTCTCGAAGTTTATTGGACCAATACTTCTTTGTCACAAAACATTTCGAGTCGCAAATCTTCCAGGAACATTACAATTATGCGGTATCCATTCTGTCCCATCCCTAGCGAGCGATATATATATATATATATATATATATATATATATATATATTGGGATTTACTAGAATATTATCAATTATATCTCACTTTCTTTAGATTCTTCTCAGTCACTTTGACTCCATCTTATGTCTTTATCGGAATCTAAATTAGAGCAAGACAGCTAACTCACCACAATCTGATTCGTTCTCAGAAATCTCTCTCAATAAATTAGCTATTTCATCAGGGCTTAGACTTTTACTACGAGCCCTCGCTTCAAGATGTCTGCTCTGCACAAGGTTTAAAATTGAATAATTTTATTTATTTATTTATTTATTTTGAGCATATAACCAAATGCTATGTAGCGAAACAGTAAGTAAGACACACCTATTTTAGTAAAATAGATTCATTTTCGCTGTTAACTCAATAACACTGTATTCAAGGTCAAATAAATGCGCATAATACTTTGGGGAGTTTTTTTACTAATGGAAGTGATGAATGACAGCTATTTATGATGATAAATTGCCTTGGTGTCGAAATGACCCCAGCGGACGTTCAAGGTATATTTAATTTTAAAATTTCTCCTAATTAATCTAGAACCACAAAACTTTTACGGTGTAACTACCATGGAAAAAATATGAAGTCACAAAAAATTTTAAAATCCCCTGCAAAATTGCGAAAGGAGAATATACTGAACATGCTCCGATGTCAAATTGAAACCAATGGACGTTCTAGTGTTAAGAACACTTTTCATTCAAAGCAAGGAGGAAGATATGGGTGAAAACAAGCAATAGTGGTGACAAATAAAATTGTGTCCAAAAATTTGGAATATTTACCTGTAAAAATATATTACATACAAACTTCTTTTCAGGTTTTTAATATACTTTTATATTTACAGTACATATATATATAAATAAATATAGAATTTATTGTATGTATTACATAACGGATCCCCTATTCGTAACAAATAAAAGAGAACAGAGTAAGAAGAAATTTCTAGGAAAATAATTGCTTCCAGGTGCATAAGCAGAAATATTTTTCAAGAACTGTCGGATAAAAAAAAATATTCCTTTTTCTAATGGTCTATTATGCCATAGAATTCCAAAGTACTACTAAAACCTGGATAACGAAAGGTATTTCTTTCAGAACAAAATTAGCTTTATCACAAAAACGAATTTATTCGTACACAACAAATGCAGTTATTTTAATGTTTGTTGCTTTCAGATGCTCTATGATTTTATATGATGCATTTTTTAAAGTGCTGAATGATATGAAGCAATGAAAAGAAAGTGTACCATGCACATTATGTGTTCTTTCTTTTACTTTTTTTTTCGTTTCGTTCTGTTTGAAATCTATTGATAAAAATAAGCAAGCAAACTTTAAATGAAACATTATATTCCAATATTTCTAAGTTTGAAGTAGATCAGTTTCGGTGCATGAACTGTAGAATATAACAATGTTATCTTTAATTTTATTTGTTCTTGTGCCGTACATATAATTCTTTATATTTACAAAAAACGAGTACCATATTATTTAAAATTATAGTTTGAAAAATCTCGTCGCAAAATTTTGGTGCTAACCCGACGTAATATTGCGTATCAGCTACTGTATCCAAAAAATAATGAACAAAGATTTAAATTATATAATCTTAGAATAGAGCATCTTTCAAGCTTTCAATGTTTGCGACCCAATTTTCAATCATAATTCTCACCACGCCCTCTTGCATACAATAAGTATATACTGACTGCAATAATATTGTACTTGACATATTAAATTGTATTAAAACAACAATGCGACTTTAATTATAAACCGTACAAATTATCGAAATAAGTGTTAAATCTTGCATATAACTTTGTAAATGGCAAGCCCTTGGAAGTCATTAGTAATTATTAAACTTTTTTGTAGCACATCAAGTATAGGAATTAGCGACGCTGACTGCTGTGCCGTAGGGCCAGGTTTCGAATCCTGGAGAAGACATGGATGTTTGTAAATGTGCAGTGGCTTCACGGCATGAGGATACTCTAAACAGCCGTCGAGTTGCAAGTCCTCTCGTGATGTTGCTTGCAGGGAATGAGAGGTGGAGGGCCCCTGACTCTCCCGGGGGTGTTCTCTTTCAAATTTGTAGTGGAACCAAGCTAAATCGTACTGTCACCTGCTACGGCCAACGACAGGCGTACATCTAGCCATTTGCCATTATAAATTCCATGAGCCTCGATCTGACCATTTCAGACAGGCGACAATAGCAGCAACAACAACAAACTTGTTCCTAACTCACTATTGTTAAATTAATTATCAAATGCTATACATTGTGTATTACTGACACATATATAAGTATGTTTATTATCTCAGTGTAAATGGGCCAGAATGTTTGTTTTGATTCTTTTCAGAAACTTAATTATTTTTTCTAAATCTTTAATTTTAAACTTTTCGATATGCTTGCACCCTCAATTATGAGTTATTACTCCTCCCTAGGGTTGTGCCCCGCAATTTGAGAAATGCTGTCTTAGAACACTCTAGTTTCCCGCCTTTAAAATAAGATGAGTGTTCTTAGATAAAGAAGAGATGCAGACAAAATACTTGAGATTTATGGTATTTTTTAAACATCACTTAGCACAATTCTTTCAGTTATTGAACCAAACACTAAAACAAATTCGAGAAAATCCTTGGAATTTTTAAGATGGTCTTAAGCACGTAACGTCTTACATTTGACCATTTAGTTTGCTCTCTGAAATTCGAATTATAACCATTCAGTTTATTTCGTTCATACAGCACTGATGTGTTCCAGAAAATATTGTACTTACTTCTGACATTTAAATATTAATCAATAAGCATTAATAAAGACCATGCCTTGTGAGGCCCAGCATTATCTTGTTGAAAAATGGCTCCTGGGAGCCGTTGCATGAGTGGCAAAATATGCGGTTGCAAGATATCATGGACATAGAGCTGGGTGGTCATTGTGCCACGAATCAATACTAGGGGTGACCGTGTATTCTAGGCAATAGCAGCCCATACCACCACACCAGCTGTGGAAGCGGTATGTCGTTGTAAAGTTAAGGTAGGATTGAGGCGTTCACCACGGGGTCTCCACACACGAGCATGATTGTCATCACTGCTGAGATTGAATCTGGATTCTTCGCGACGACCTGATTCTATTTCGCTGCAGTTTAGTTTCCTTGTGCGTGGCACCACTTCAAACGGAGGTGTCGATGGGTGGGTGTCAAAGGCAGCACACGTAACGCGCACCGCGATCCCAAATGTCCATCAGCCAGACGCCTTCTTATGGTTCGCGAAGACACAGGGACCCCTAGTGAAGGTGCCACCTGTATCTGGATGGCGGCCGATAAAGCAGTTGTCTATACGCGTGCATTTCTTACGATGTGGCGGTTTTCTCGACGACTGGTCCATTGAGGGCGTCCTGAGCCTTGTCTTCGTATAAATGAAATCTTTCGCATCCACTGGTGCCAACACCTCCTTACAACACAATCAGAGCGGCCTAATTGACGAGCTATTTGCCTAGCTGACCACCCAGCTTCCGCCATGCCCCTCTCAAGCTGCAACAGTTTGAGAGGGGTGGTGTAATGGCATGTATACCTCAGATCTTCTTTTATAAACGATTCAGCATATTCAAACAAGCTTTGCTTACCTGTTTTATACTCCACGGAGCAGGACATTAAACGCCCTCTACTGGCTATACGTAATGCGCAATCCCGCTGCATTTCTAATAATTTGCATTTCTTTCCGATATGTACCTTCATGTCAAGTTTTGTTATGATCCCACAATTATTTCTTGGTGCGCTAATTTTCTTCGTCCACATGAGTTCATTAATATTCCACCATATCTCTTTCTTTCTTTCTTTATTTTTGTAAAAAGTATATTATCAAAAATGTTGTTTTTTCTAGATATGTGAAATATTTATTTCTTAGTAAAATGGGACCAATATTCTAATGAATCATTGATCATTCGAAAGTAATTTCAATTCCTTTGATGAATGGATTATTTTAAAGCAATTAATGAGTTCTTCCGCTTTTTTTATATATAGATATTTTCCATTTCTGTGTGAAAGTTAAATGCAACAAAACGAAAACACCCCTTTTTCAGATATGTTTAGATTGGTAAAAAGGAAATTGTATTTTATTTGATGTGCTTCAAGTATGAATCGTTTTTATGAGTGCAAAATAACTGTAACTATTATATAATTATATAATTCGGATGCAATACAAGTCTTAAATATCCTTTAATATATTAAAACCTGTACACACATACAAGAACTTAAGTATAAACTTGAAGTCAGTTTTTAAAATGACAGATGGAAGATTGTAAACCATTACAAAAAGGGAGTCATTTTGAAACTCATTAAAAATATTAATAATTCTGCAAAAATAAATTTGGTATACTTATATTTTAAAATACAATTTTATTTGAAATTTTATATGATTTTTCCATTAATACTGATGTTAATAAATCGAGATTCCTAAAAAATGGCAAATTTATTAATTTCTTCTGTATTATGTTTGTTGGTCTTTTATAAAAGTATTTTGAATCTATAATAAGTATGATGAACAACAATAAATTAATTATTTCAGACATATTATTTTGGAAAGTTTCAGGATCTTAATTATGTGTATTTTTGTTTCGTATTTAAAACGGCATTGTACTAGACATCATCATGTGCAGCCTTAAAAATTATTATACTCTACATGGAGTTATGTAAAAAAAAAGCATCACATTGTAAGATGCAAGAAATTTGAAAGGGAAGTTTTACATATATCAAGTGATGATTTTTCAATGTCGAATATATCTGGTAAAATCGTCTCAAGATTATTTAGGAAATTGTTATTAATAGTAGATTGTGAAGCTGCAACGTTATGTTAAACTCTAACTAATCTTAAATTTATAATAATGAATTTACTACTTTCGAAAAACAGAATTATCTATCTATATATAAATAACTGTGTGTCTTTCTGTACTCGATAGATTCAAAAACCATACATCGAATCACACTGGAAATTTGGGAAATTATTAGGTATACCCCCGGGAAGGTTTTGAATTTTTTTTTAAAACCTGAGTTGGGATTCTAGGTGCTCCCGAAAAAATATCCCAAAAATATAAAAATAACTTTTAATCTCTATATATAAAGGAGAAAAGTGACTCACTCACTGACTTATCGCGATATCTTCTGCACTATTAAACCTAGAGACTTCAAATTTGGGGTAGGCAGGTTCCTTTCTCATCGAGTAGAAATCAGCTAAGAACAGATTTTGCAAATATCGAACTCCAAGGGGCGTTATAGACAATTAGTTCCATTATTAAACTATTAGATGCACAGTTTTGAAATTTGATACACAGATTCCTTTGTGACGAATCTGTACGGAACCTTTCCACTAATCTTCTTAGGCGTCTTTCTGGGGAATATAAATTCGCGTTTATTTCCAATCAACTCCAAAAAGAGGTATGGGATATTTAAATTAGATAAGGTATTTAAGTCGAGAGTTCCGAGATAGCAAGAGAGATGATGATAGGCTATTGAGCCACCAACGTTCAAAGCAAAACTAGAAGATTCAAAGAGATTAGATTCGTGAAGACGTCGCGCTGCTAGACGTACCAGAAAGCTGATATATGCCAGCGGAAAATATAATTCACGTACGCTTGAAGTTAGCGTCAGTTTGAGATACTTACTTACAGTTAATGGCAATTAAGAATTCGAATACGTGTGTTTCTCGGATCTCCTATTTCGATAAACCTTGCTTGAGTTGAGCTAGATTAGTAATCAATCGTATTCTTAGTAATTTAATTTAATATAAAGGCAAATCCCTTTAGAAGACGTAACATTATTATATTATTTGTTATCAGAGATTTTTGAGGAAATTATAACAAAAATAAATAATATTATTATTCAAAATGGCTTTTGGTGGTTCTTTGCCTCAAATCAATCTTGGTGTTCAAGGTGTGACCCAGGGGGGGTCATCGCATCTTACATAGAATATAGATCCCCTACAAAATGATTTTTATGAAAATTGAACTCCCTGGGGCGTTTAGGGTGCTTAAGAGTAGTCGGTAGGCCCTTTACCGACAATGTTAAATTGAGCCATTTTAGGAACCTGTTTCTCAGAAATTGTTAAATATAAAAACTTCAAATTTTGGCTGCATAATAATTAGGCTATTTTATTTAAATGATGGTAAAATGTTTCAAATATGTTGTTTACTTTTTTCAAAAAAATTTTATAGTAAAAGTATCGCTTTGAAATTTGTGAAAATTGTCATATTTTTACGATTACTGCTTCTGAACAAAATATTTTAGGAAAATCTCCAAGAAAGTTGCTCCATTATATATATTTATATATTGTTTATGTGCAGTAAAAATTGCAAATAGTTTCATTCATTATTTTCTATGAAAAAGTTACACGAACTTTGAAATCAATCATTTTGAGATAATTGCATTTTAAGTGTAAAAATGCACTTAATTACAAAAATAATGAATTACAACATGTAATTGACCTATTTTATTAAACATTAGTACCTTCTTAATTTTTTAAACATAAAATATGAAACAAAAAGCCTTAAAATGTTCAGAAAATACATATATAGTAATTTTCAGTTTTTGTTCAACGAGATTTTTTTCAGCATTTTGGATAAATTTTTACAAATTATTTAACAATCTGTGAAGCATTTCTAACTTCAATGCATTATAAATATCAAATTTAACCTTATAACATCATAAATATAATGTAAACATGTATCAATATGGAAAGGTCATGATTTGGGAATACGTGATTTTACGACGTTAGAAAAATTTAATTATGGATTTGTATGTTTCCATGCAAACACAATTTCTAAAAGTTTCAAAATTCAAAATTTTCTTTGAACTGTACAAATGACTTCTAAGAAAGCCAAAAATAATACTGTTTTTATGTTTTTAAATATGAAATTGGTGTATTTTTATGCATGTAACAAACTTCTCGCAACGACAAAAAGCATTACACATCTGAGTTGTTGTTAGTTACCTATTATTAAAAATCTTTTGAATTATTAAAGCTTAAAAACTTGTCTGAACAATAAATAAACATTAATATTTGCTATTAAGTGAAATATTTAAAATATATTGTTTAGTTTTCTCAAAAACATGTAACATAAAAATATCACTATGAACTTTTTAAAAAATTGACGTTTTTTGTAACGATATATGGACTCCAGTCAAATATTTTGGGAAAATCCCCGGAAAACTCACATGAATATTTATAGTTACATATAAGTAGCATGAGGGGAAAAATTCATTACATTCATGCATTATATTCTGAGAAAAACATGAATACAGTTTTAAAAACATCATTTTTGAGAAAATTGAATTTTCACTATAAAGTGCCACTTTATCACAAAAATAACGAATTACAACATGTATTTGTCCCACTTTATTAAACATTAGCATCTTTGCAATTTATTTTGCATAAAATAATAAACAAAAAAGTTCTAAATTGCCCAGCATTTTTTCAGTTTTTTTAACGAGAAAACATCAAAATTTTTTAAAATTCTGTATCAATTTTTAAAGAATTTGTAGCTTTCATGCATTACGGATATAAAATGTGAACAGAAAGCATCCTAAATATAATGTGAAAATGTATCAATATGGTTTTGGTCAATATGGTGTGAATTAAAGATGGTATTTAAAAATACCTGATTATACGTTTCGTAAGTTTTTTCTTAGGTTTTCGTAACATTATCATTATGTTTTGTAGTTGCATACATTATCTAAGGTTTAAACTTCAAAAGTTACTCTAAACTGGACAAATGATTTCTAAAACAGACAAAATAAAACAGTTTTTATGTTTTTAAACATGAAATTTATGTATTTTTAAGAATGTAACAAGCTTCTCGCAAAGACAACAAACATCACATTTAATGTATCATCTCATACCTTTATCTCAAAAACTATTAAACATAAAGAATTATGAGTTTGATTACATGTATTAATTATACACTTATATTTATACTGAAGCGAAATTTTTTAAATATATTTAGTTTTTTTCAAAAACAAACTTTTAGTTGAGCGAGCAAATATGATTATTATGAATTTATTGAAAATTGTCATTTTTCGTAATGATATCTGCTTAAAAATATTTCAAGAATGTCACTTCAGTATACACAATTGCATTTAAGAAACATAGTACATGCATATATTTAATTTACAAAATTTTAAAAATTATTTAGAAAACAATTTTTATAAAAAAATCTTACCTTGTAAAAGTATAATCCTTTTTCTCTCTCTCTCTCTCTCTCTTTTCCATCATAAATTATCTTCATTACGCCTAATGTAGTTATTAAATTAAGATTTATTACGAGTATATTTCTCACCTGGTCGCAATCTTAAATCTTAATTTAGTTTTTTTTAACACTTTACTTAAACACGCAAAGATTTAGTAATAATTAAGAATACCAATTAAAACTGTATTTCAACTAAAGAAAATACCTAAATTTCAGTAAAAAATGACTACATTTTAAGTATAACATTTACTAAAACTGACATGTGAAATCTAAAATTACCTCCAAAGGTTTTTAGCAAATCTAACAGTTGCAGTTAAACAGTTATCTAAAGTTAAGTTGCGTATTAAAAAATAAAAATTATTCGAGGTTTTTCAACTTTTCCCAAATTTTTAAAAAAGACAATGTTTTCATTTCTATCTGTCAAAATGGGCGTGGTACATCAGTTGATTAATTTTTAAAAATATTTTTAAAATACATTTAATTCATATAATTGCTTGCATGTTATATCATTGGAAATGTTTTGATTTGAAGATTTCAGAAATATCAAAATTCCAAAACCGATTTTCTAAAGGGGTTTATCCTACTAACTGCCCTTAAAACAATTTTATGCATGTATTCTAATCTGAGTGACACTAAATATGATGACAATTATCCATTTATGCGCTTTTTAAAGTCATGGTTCCAAATGTAGTCGGATACCTTAAAAATGAAAATTATTCCGAAAAAGAAGAAAAATAGTACTACTATTAAAAATCACATTTCTATGACAGTGAGAGACATTGCTGATTTATTAAGTTGATACAGGAATTTTAATTTTATTTCATTATAACACTTCTGTGTATAATTTGTAATTGTGTTGCAAAATATATAAAACTATAATTAAAATCAATATTTTTTTAAAGAAGAAAAAAAAATACATTGATTTATAAATGATGGGATGTAAATTCGATATTGTTTTCTATATTGAATTATGTAGTCTTTTTTAAACAATGCTTCTCATATATTTAAATATATTTTAGTTGTTGGTTTTTAAATATACCATTAAGTAATTGAGTAATCATATACTGCATGTAATAGTTAAATGATCTTTTACTATGAAGTTCTATCTTTTTTTTATGTAGTATAATAATTGTGCTCTACTTGTAATATGTATGACCATATAAGAGGTATTTTATCATCCAAAATATATTTTATGTATGGATAAAATATATTATAACTTTAAAATATACTTTTTTTTTCTCATTTTACCGATAAATATTTATGAAGGGCCAGAAACTTCGATGGTACGCAAGTTTTTTTCTTCTCCCTTCACCTATTCTAAGAACTTGGAGAATATTAAAATATTCACCATAATTCAAAAGTTCTGGGACAGGTCTTCGTGCAATAAAATTGTAAGAAATAATTTAAATTGAAGTTTCTGTGGAAAGAGTATAATTTATCATTTTTCAATTCACCAGTAACTATTTCATTTATGCTGCACAAATATATACAATAAAATTGTATAAAAATATTTCTTTCTGTTCTGAATATATTTTTTAATGCAAAATTCTTCATTATTATTTTTTTTGGAAAATTAATGATTGAACTACCTTAACATAATGGGAAAATAGTTAACGTAATATTATAAATAACCTCAAGATATGTCTGAATTAACTAATACTTTTTTAAATTCATTTTAGTTTGAACGTTCTTTTTTAATTCATAAAATGTGAATTCCAAAACAAAGGGGGAATAATAACTTTACTCGAACTTAAAATGTTTTAACATGCAATATGATAATAATTTTCTAACAATTTAGCTGATGGTGTTTCGTTTTCTGAAAGGTTAAGGGGTCACAACCCTATCCACACGGACACCATTGCACCCACTCATCTTTTAACGAGTGACCGCCACTCTGCAATCACAACAAAAATGTTTTAGTTTTCAATAAAATATTGTTTGTAAAAGTTAAAGTATGTTTTAAATATATTTAAAAATATATTTTAAAGAGATAGAAATTGTGTTCAACTCAGATACCAAAACATGGCAAAATTCGAACAATCTCTATTAAAATTTATAAAGAAATATTTTCGACATTCAATATCATAAAATCATAGAACATATCTCGCCTTAAAGACGAACAGCTTGAAGACTGCTTACGAATAGAAATATCATCATATTCTCTAACTAAGAAGTAATAGCCGATGAAAGACAGTGCCAAAAATGGCATTCTTTGAAATCTATATTTTTATGAAGTATGTTTATACTTTGTAGATTTTCTATGCGTTACTTAATAGCTATTGTAGAGAAAAATAAAGCAACAATTTATTTATGTGTTTTTAATTAACTGATTTTTTGTTCATTATGTACATCTAACATTAAATATAACCAACTATAAATCCCCCTAGAAAAAAAAAATGATACCCGTCGTAAATAGATATTCTAGAACGGGGTTGGCAGACTTTTGGCTGCGGCGTGCCAAACCAATGCACCACTATGCCACACATTAGGGCATTATTGAAACCCGAGATTACTGCATGCAGAGTTAGAGAATAGAAGTCAATACAAAAGATTTACAGTTTTGTTATATATTAATTTTGCATCATTTAAAGATATTTCTTAACATTAAAAAAGCCCGCATAAAATGTAACTATTTCTTCAAAAATAGTTACATTTACTAAACTTTATCCTTTACTATCTTATCATCTTTAATTTTTTCGAAAAATAAAAGAAAAAAAAGTACAAATATTATCTAATTTTAAATATATTTATTAAAATAAGAAACAAGCAAAATAAAATATAAGGATAATCCTTCATTATCGTTAAATAAAAAAATAATTAATACGAACTTGTGCTTGCACCACTCAACTTTCATATCTCAAATTCGGCGGTATAATTTGTAGCTTTCAATTTGACACAATTTTGAGCATTCAGTTGCTAAACAATTTCTTTGCTGACTTGAAATATTTTTCATATGAGAAAAAGTTTCTTTTACTCAAATATATAGAACCCAAAGCAAAAAGCAAATGCATGCACTTTTCTCTCTTCAAACAATTAAATCTCTCCCATAATGCCATTCAATAATTTAGAAAATGATTGTATGTTTATCTTTAGTGTTATATTTCAGATTTTTCGGTAATTCCGTAAATGTCCATAATGTCCCTATCATAGTCCATTAAAAATTCACCAACTTCCATCCACTCAAAAATTGCCAAATTTGCAAAATGCCACTGAGAATTGTACCTCGTGTGACATGCGCATGCGCCAACCCATGATCTAGATAATCATGTGATCTTGTCACGAGCTCTGAACCTGTTTTTATTCCTCAAGCCATGACGTCACGTCTTAAAATGACAAAAAATAAACCGTAGTCACAATAGGTTTTATTTGTTTTATTTCACGTTGAATAAAATGAGCATTCGTAGAGAGAAAATTCCACTATAGAACAATAATCTACACTTTCGAATAACCAACAATTGAAAAGTCTATTACAGAAAGTTTGCATGGAATTATTTCGGAAACTTTAACTTGAGTTAAGATAACTCATTTCATATTCTTGAGCTCACTTTATCTACTTAGGGAAATATCGAAATCATAGATTAGCAAAATTGACGAAACTTTTCCTTTGAACGCACCGAGACAGTTTATGGTATTGGAGGAAACTCCAGACACATTTTAGAGACGTGGAATTAAAATTTATTAGCAGTATTATGGCCAAATGTCCTATCTAATTACAAAGAATGTTGGTGAAAAATAATTAGAATATTTTAAATATTCAAGTCATTAAAATATATTATTAGTAATTACCATGTACTAATATAAAAATATTGTTAAGGCTACACGGTACCATTTTTCAAAAAAATTTTTGGAGACAGTTACAGTAAAAATAATTGATGTTTTATATTTAGATTATATTATGAAGCTGATTCTGTAAGCAAAAAGTCAGTTTGACCAGCCATTATTTTACAATTTTAAAAAAATTAGGAATTTTTGAAGTTTTTTCAAACACTTATAAAATACTCAATTTTTTAAATTTTTTTAGTAATTTTAAGTTATTTATGATTCTTAGATTATTACAAACAATATTTAGTATGGATTTGAAAATCTATTCCCTTGTTGATTTTTAATAATTATTTTTCTAGAAAAACCTGGAAAAAACACGAATATTTTTAAAATATCAACTTTAGCATTTTTTAGAAAATTAACAAGAGTTTTCAGCCATAAATGCATACTAACTTTTATAGAACATACATTTGAGAGTATATACAAAAAAAATTCAAGTTTCTATCTTGAACAGGAAAAAAGCCGTAGGGATTAGAAAACACTTATACCTTCAAAATTAAAAGTCTGAGAAAAACGCATTTAAAGTTTGTAAAGTCATAAAACAAAAACTTATAATGCCCGTAAAACTCTAATTTTTCAACATGTTATTTTCCAATGTATGTTCTACATTAAAACTCTATTTTTATTAAATATGACTGAAAATTATATTTTTAATTCAAAATATATTTTTGCATAATATTGATAGCATTTGTTAAGACGTCAGTTTATTCAGCTTTATTTTAACCTAATATTTCAAAAAAGTTTTGAAACACGAAGCATTTATGTGCAAAATATTAACGATACTAAGTTAAGCTAAAAATAGTCAGGTTTGCTCATAAAAATTAATTTTTTCAGTTTTAAATTGGGACAGTTTAGGAAGTTTTAGCTCTTGTCGTATGACTTTAAAATACTAAAATATAGTACTATACTATGTTTAGTATAATGTAGTTTGGTACATCAAGGAAATATTCAGTTATATCTGCAGCATCTGAATTCGGAATACTTGTATTCGGAAGTTTAATTGCAAATTTTTATATCCATCATTTTCAGTAGTGTTCCATCTCTTCGATATATTGTTTCTCACAGAAACCCAGAACGCATTTGCCATCGCATTTTCTCTACAGGAAAAAATAATGATGAAGCTTTTAAGTTATATAAACTATTTTTAAAGCAAAAACTCAAAAATATTTTTAATTAATTCAACTTAAGTGTAAAAAAATGATTTAAAAGAAAACCGAAACCAAAACCATAGCTCTTAAAACTTCAAATATCTTAAAAACTAATTTGCTAACAGATCTGAAATTTCGTGGCAAGCATCTCAATGATTTGGGTCACCAAAACATGCAAAAAAAAATTTCTGTAAAAATGAAATTTTTAGGATACTGTGTAGCCTTAAAGATTAAAATTTTGAACTTTTGGTAGCAATATGGATATTGATGCTGGAGCATTATATATAGTTTTTAAGTGGATTTAACCATTTTTATAACTACTCAATCTTTCCCATTAATTTTTACAATACTGATTGGGATTTTACGGATTCTAATGGGTAGCAGTTTTAAACCCATCGATGATATAAATATTACATACTCCCAAAAAACATTAAAAAATGCTTAGATCTCTTACGATTGAAAGAACAATAAATCGGTTATTGTCAGATTTAGTAACCTAATTACTTACTGCATGTTTGAAAAAGAAATATTTAATTAGCCCGGAAGTTCATGCGCAGGATATCTGATACCCAACTTTTTTGAATGCTCTTCCAATGCCTTTTTTGGAAAATGGAGATTTCCTCATTTAGCTGACATTAAGACCATAGCCTTATATATATATATATATATATATATATATATATATATATATATATATATATATATATATATATATATATATATAAAGGGGTTCTACCTTATCAACGAATTCTAAAAGTAGATCTTTGCATACCAAACTCTTGGGTGTGTCAAACCTAGCACATGAACTTGTGTTACATTTCTAGATATGTGAGCATGTTTTAAAATCTTTCTTTCAAGATGGCGTGTTATCGTAGTTATGATGAAGAAATAAGATATTTGAGAAATTTATTAGATACAGTGTCTACCGATGATGGAAGTTTCTGTGGTGTGTAATTATAATTTTACGAGGGGATCAATTGACATTGTCGATGAAATGACCGCAACGTATTCAATTGCTAGAAGATGCAATCGTTTGCCTATGAAAATATTTTTTGCATTGTTGAATGTTACTACGAAGAATGCACAAATTATTTTGTAGAGCCTTCAGAAACCACCTACTCAGTATCGAAGCACGGGCTCATTTTCGAAGTGTTTGGGATTTCAACTTACAGGAGCCAGCAACCACACACACAACACTTTCTCGAAATTAAAAGGTAAAATTGGGATCCAGTAGTCGATTGACCAACTGTAAAGAAGGCTAAATAAATGTATAAAAGGTATGCTGAATGGCTTAATAAAAACGAAAGAAAAACTAAATTTACGTGTGAAAACTGTGATAGGCATATATGTATAGAGCACACGGCTTGTATTTGCAGGAAAAGTACAAATTAATTGTAAGTAAAATTTAAAATATACCTTTACTATTGTACACCCTATTTTTATTCCCATTTCACCTTTGTATACAAATTGTGTGGTAAAAACATAATGTAACACTCTTGGGTATGACATGCTCTGCGCGAGAGCGTAGGTAGCTAAGTGGTTAGAGTGTCGGACTCCAAACTGGAAGGCTTAAGTTCAATGCCCGATTCCACCAATTATCCTCTTTTATTTGACAATAATGAATTTTTGGTATCCCGAATTAATTAAAGGCCTAGAATGTATTAAGCAGTAATGAAAACAAAAACATAAATTAAATTGTTACCATTTTAGTGGGTTGTTCATCCAGGTATCATTTTATTCTAAGTAATAAACAAGTACTTAAGATTATGACGTAACATATGCCTGTCAATATTTACAGATATTTTTTTAATGAAAAAAGTATGTTTAAGTGAAGAAATACAGAAAGAAGTGCATTGTGGAGTAATGATTTAACGCTAGAACGTCCGTCGCGGTTGATTGGATACCGGAGCCAGTTTAGTTTATTCTCCTTTCCACGTTTTTGCCGGGAATTTCATGATTTTTAATCAGTATCTATGGTGATAACACAAAAAGGTTACCAGTTCTAGGTCAATGAGAGATTTGACACTTAAATATACCTAGAACGTCCGCTGGTGTCATTTTGACACCAAGGCAATTCATCATTATAAATAGCTGTCTTTCTTCAACATAAGTACAACGAACCTCCGGAATTTATATTGCACATTTAGTAGACCTTGAATACAGTGTTATTGCGTTCAAAGTGGAAATGAGTCAGTTATACTAAAATCGTTGTGTTTGAGTTTTTCGTTACATAGTATTTGCTTATCGGCAATAAAAAAAATCATTAAATTTTTGAATTTTGTGCGGAGCAAACATCCTGAAACGATGACTCTGAGAAAAGGTCTAAGCACTGATGAAATTGCTAATTTCTTGCTAGACCTTTCTGAGATTGAATCGGATGGTGGTTAGCTGTCTTGTTCTCATTAATATTTCGATGAAGATATAAAATTGAGTGAAAAAGGCTGAGGAGAATCTGAAGAAAGTACAGATAAAAATGGTAATAATTCAGTAAATCTTGATATATATCTCGTTCGGGATGGCAGAGAATAGATACCGCTTAATAACAATGTCCTTGGCAGATGTGCGACTTGAAATGTATTGGACAAAGCAGTGGTCCATAACGTGAAACATAATGTCAGCGGAAGTTTTTATGATATAAAAGGGTTTTTAATGAAAATTACGTAAAATAATATTAAAAATTCTTTAAAAAACCCTACTGAACAATAGTCCTATAATTATTCAGTTATTACAATTAATTTATATATTTTATATCACAGTATCTAAACGACACTGGCAAACGTTTAAGGGTCATCGAAATCCCGGACGTTCTAGTGTATCTATCCGTACAGAAAGCCCGGGCGCTCTAGTGTATCTATCCGTTCTATCCGTACAGAAAAAATATATATTACAATAAATAAAAAAAAAATATTTTTAGAATCTTCTTTCAAGCAAATTCTGATTTCAAAATCTGAAAGAGTTTGAAAATAAAGAGAATATTTTCTACGCAAAATAAGCTTTATCAGGAAACACAGAGCTCATTCGTTTGAAAATCAGGAAATCTGTTTTTCCTTTCTTTCAGTTATCTTACTTTTAGTATCTTCCGCTCTCCTTGTTTCGACAGTTAAACTATGAGTCTGAACAAAGAAAAACTAAAAACATCTTTGATCCATGTTAACTTTGAATTGGATTGGATTTGTTTGCCTTTTTATTTTTAGTTTAAATTCTTTTTATTACATTCGAAATGAAATGTTTCGGAAAGAATAAAATAAAACATTTGTTAAAGAAGGAAACTAGGTATTGTAGCTTTAAAAACCAAAGATGTCAGCCATTTGTCTCTTTTATTATTCTTTTCTGGAGCTACTACTATTCCAGCAAGACTTATATATATTTAACCTATTATGAAAATGTAATTTTTTTTCTAAACAATTCTGGATGTAGCTTAAAGACTTCCAAATAGCTTTGTTCAAGTAATCTTATTACGTTTTACATTAAATATGACTTTGTAGCATAAAACATAATTTTATGTTGCAACACAGTTGCTTTTCAATTGTAAATTATATTGTATAAATTCACCTTCCTTATATATAATCATAGACGAAAAATGATCTCATTGTAATGAGTCTCTAAATAATAGATATTATAATGCATTATCAAGAACTGTTACGATACCTCCTTCTCAGGTTGGTTGAGGTCGAGATCTCGCTAATCGTTAAGGTTCCAGGGCCGGCGCTAGGGGTGGGCAAGACGGGCCTCTGCCCGGGGCGTCAACCTTAAGAGGCGGCAAATTGGCTTTAAAATTAACTAGTTTATGAAGAAAATAAACCAAGATTAAAGGACACCGCTCACAAGCATAATAAATTCTCACTTAAAAATAGCGTAAAACGTAAACAAAATCACTCTTTTTATCATAATTATTCGATCTTTTATTTATTTATTTATTTATGTTTGTCCGGTGATTACTTTGGCATATCTTAACCGATTTGAATGAGTTTTTTTTTTGTTTTTGTTTGATAGGGTATTTTACCGGATTGGTATCATTGTTAAAAAGGTGGTTAAAAATTGTCATCCCGTAATTTTGGGGGCAACATTTAGGGGTTGATAAAAAATAAAATTCCGAAAATAATTAAAATTTGATGTGAATGAAGCTACTGGGAATCCAAATATAATGGAAATTTCAAACTTTTAAAAAGCTACCACTTTTGCTTCTGGGATTAATATTAAAGGATTGAAAAAATTAAGTTTTCCGATTAAATAAGGTTTACTTTCCAAAAAAAAACACATAGGGCACTCAATATTAAAAGTACAGTCGAAACCTCAATATAACGAACCTCTAAATAGCGAATTTTTCTATAAAGCGAACTTTTTCCTGGAACCTTGAACATTTCACGATTTTCTTTGTAAAATTACCTCCCATTAGCGAAGCACATTTTCTATGCAACGAACTTTTTCTTTTGTGATTCAATTTTTGTTCTCCCTTTTTTTTAAAGTATTTCTGAAAAAATTTCAACTTATTCTCTCTTTAACACATTTTAAGGTGGTCGTAAATCTTGAACTGGTTTAATTACATCCTAATTCGCCGAGAACAATAGAGTTCTGGACATTTCATCCAAGAAGTGAAACCTTTAACTCCAATTGCCCAGTTCACTAGAAACATCTTCGATATCCTCTTTCATCCTCAATGGGGTTCTCCCGTGTTCTAATTATAAAATTATGTATGTTTATACAAGACCCTTTAATTTATAATATGTCCTTAAAATTCATTAATTGTAGTATAAAATTATTTTCTTAATATTGAAAATACACAGTGAATTCTTCGACATTCTTTTTTCTTGTTTTCCTTAGAGTTTTTCTTTCTTTTTTGATGGGTAAGATGTGTAAAATAAACATATAATAATTTTAAAAAAAATCCGTGTATAATATACAATGCTCATGAATTTAAAATTTGTTTTATAAGTTTCATAAATTATATTAGAAGATTAACCTCTATATAACGATTTTTCCATGTAACGAACTTTTTTCCGGGATTTAACCGCTTCGTTATATAGAGGTCCGATTGTATTATAAATATGGGCCATTACAACAATTCTCGTAAAAAAAATGAAAATTTGCATGAATTTGTGCGGGAAAGCATCAATGGCGTTCTGCGGAATGTAGTTCCAAAACAAAGCTTTTTCATTTTACGCACTGTATATGGATTTACTTTACATTACTTCAGTGAAGTCGGTTAAAAATAATGTTATACTTTTTAGAGCTTTATTTAAATCGGTTCAATTTTTTAATTTTTTTTTATTAAAATGGTTTTTTGAAAAACGCCCAATAGAGAATACATTAATCCATGGATATAAACCAGTGGTCTTCAAACTGTGTTCCATAGGACCCTTAGGTTCCACGAGAAGAAAAAAAATTCAAAATGTGTATGCAAAATATTCACGTTTTCTATGGTGTCCTAGAGTATTTTTTAAACGAGTACTCCTTAGTATTTAAAACTATGTTTCCCAGCGCAGGTCCCTTGGGGGGAAGGAAGAGGGAGCGATAGAGAATAATTTCGGCATGCAGATTCTTCTCTTTCAACTAATTTCCTACAACTTTTACTGATGTGTATGCGTAAATTCGGGTACTATCGAAAGAGATAGATTTTGGCAGAAATTAGTCTCAACAAAAGTGATGAAAAGGACGGTCAAGTTTTATGAATGAGAAGAAAGGGACAGAATGACCCATAGAAAAAGACCTTTTTCGAAGGAAACTGTGATAATCTTGTATTAATTTGACTTTCGAACGAATTATTTTAGCTTCCTGTGCTTATCCAGACAAGACTAAGTCGTACAACAAAAAATGTAACAATATTTGCATTTTCAAATTCTCTGTTACATTTTCAAGGTTTAATGCCCAAGAATTTTAATCATTGCGTCAGATAAAGTGAAAAAAAAGTTATTTTGCTGCTATCATCAGTTTCATAGAATATTTTTCATGTTGATTAACATGTTTAAATATGTATGTTTTCGTAGCTTGAATACACCGTAATCGTCTTAAAACATTTTCGATTGACACTATTATTCAAATGAAAAACTATTATTTGCCTCTCGTATAAAAATAATTTCTTTAGTCGCTTATAAAAGATGATAGTAGTTAATTTAAAATGCAAAACTTTAATGAGCTTTTGGGTACATTCATTATTTATATTTGTGATTTAAAAGATACTCCTCAAAATGACCTTTTAAAGTATTGTAAAGATCTAGAAACAGTGTTAACTTATGTGAATTCATCAGATATAAACGCAGTGGACCTAGCAGACGAGATGGTAGCGGTTTTAGCTTTGCTAAATAAAAATGAATGCCCAATCCAGATTTTAAAGTTCATATCGAACCTGGATTTCGTTCCAAATCTCTATTACTTACTCCCCCAATAAGTGTGGCAAGTGGAGAAAAGCGTTTTTCCAAATTAAAAAATTTTACGCTCCACAACTTCCGAGATCGGCTAAACGGTTTGACAATAATAGCCATTGAACAAGAACTGGCTGACGAAATTCATGTTACAGAAATTATAAAAACATTTTCAGAATTAAAAGTGAGAAAAAAACACACTTTTAAGTTTAACTCGCGCTTTAAATGTATTTTTAATATGTAATTAAGTTTTAATATTTAGTGGTTCTATAATTTGTTTTAGTAATTTTTTAATATCTGATTTTATAATTATACACTAGAAATGACTCTTCTCTTTTTTTCTGTGTAACCCTAATTTTAATTTAGTTCCAAAAACGTAAATTGATAAGTTAGTATATATATTTTTTGCTAATCAAAACTTCAACATTATTGATAGCAATTTTTTGTTCACGTTTTATTATACCATTAAGCGTGGGAAAGGTCTAGGTTATCTATTTTAATTTTTGTTATAAACGAGGGTGGCATTTTAACTGTTTGCCCGGGGGGGGCAAAAATTCTTGCGCCGGCCCTGAAGGTTCCCATGGGATTCGAATGTATTATGAATTGAGAAGCTATTAAATCGGACACACACAAAATGTTTACAGACAAGTTTATGTAAATTATTAACTTAAACGTTATAATTGCATAAGGTATTACAGATAAGATAAGCTAAGTAGTAGATTTAATTCTTACTTATATGCAATTAGATGAAACTTCTCAAACTTGGCAAAGAAACATTCCCCGAGATTTTGAATCTTTAGACTAGCTACGCAGCAACAATTCAGGAACTAATTTAATGAAACAATAGTGTCCACAAACATATACTACTCCCTTTACTGATCTGCATGTTGCCACAGGATCATTAGGGCAACCTTTAAGGGGATATCACAAGGATTAAGATTTCCGTAGATACCCTTGTTTGGAAACATAAAGAGAAAATAATTTGATAGGTACAGCAAACGAAGAAACACAAGACTGAGAAAATCTGAAATATATTTATTGGTCCAAGATATTACAAGATATTACTGTTGTAGATTATATGTGAAGATATCATAAAAGATGTCCGAAGTTTACACCATAGTCAGAGGTTCAGGCGTTATAAAGTCGGGCCATGTGTTGGCTGACTCGTTTAAATACACCTGAATTTCATTGTATATCCGCAGTAGCATGGACGATTCTAGCAACCAGATCCATTTCCGTCTTCACTCTCTATGCCTATTAACTAGTAATAATCCATATTCACATAAATTGCGATGAGAATTAGTAAACATCCAGCGCTCCAATGCTTCTCTTTGTGGGTACCGTTCGCGATATAATCTTTCTGCTGCTCGTGCATTTCCTTCTTCTAATCCATAAATCAAATGCATATCTGCCAGCTTGAATTTTGTAAAACGATCCATATTTCTCTGCAAGCAATGGCAACTCAAATGATTGTGGTTATGGAGATATGTTTCTTCCAACGTTTTGAGAACCCCACCAACCATCACCGAACGAAGGCGTTTCAGACCAAGGAATGCTAAGCAAATCTTTGTGATGTCACCTACATCCCTTTAAAGATTATTCCAATGATTCTGGATTATCATGTATACATAATTTACCTGACTGACTGTCCGTATACACTTTAGTATTAGTAGTGACGTTCAAGTTTTACGGATACATTGTTCAGCTTTAAGGGTCAAATGGGATGGAAGGAAGAAAAGATGAATACGGGATGACAGGACTTTGTGGACAGCCCATTGTTACATAATTAATTTATCAAATGCTTATAAATATCTCACTTATTTGCCTAGTTTATAACAAATTTCATAATATGGGATATTTGTTGCGATGCAAAAATAATCATTCAGCTGTTACTTCATTTTTCAAACTCTCACTTAAAAGAATATGAATATTTTATTAATGTATGTAGTAGGCGTGGTTTTTCCAACAAAAGTCTGATAGGAGTGCAGTGGCGCTTATTCTGCATGTCGCAAACACGATAGGACAAGAAAAAAAGCTCTTAGAGACTGACCCAAACAGGAATTCCTTCCGTTTCAGTTATCTATGGGCTGCTTTTTGAGCCTGAAGATGGCCGGGTCAAATAAGATTGCACCCAAGCAGCGCTCCATGACACCATGAGTCATTCTCTCATCCGTCATCAATAGTTTATCACAGAAGTGATGACCCGGAAATAGAACCCTAGATGTCAACACAGCCTAATGACAGCACAGCATTATACATTTATCTCTGAGAGAGTCTAACTTTCTCAATAAATCACAAATAATGATGAAAAACGGTAACGGCGCATGCGTCAACAAGACCCGTCATCTCAACAAGAGATTGCTCACAACGACGACGGAAAAACGTTCCAACGACACTCAAACCTCCTGGGTATGTATAACAATTGCAGTAATTGGCTGAAAAAATAACCTGCTCTCACTAACGTTCAGAAAGTAAAATAGAATAAAAAAAACATTTTTTTCTTCTCTACGAAAGGGGTTTACAGCGGTGCCTCCTTCTGTAAATCACAAACAATAAAGGACAAGAATTTAAAAGCCCTTGACTCTTTAACGGGCACACAGCTAAAATGCAATTTTCTGTATTTTAGCTGTGCGCCCGTTAGTAATATTTTGCGGGATTTAAATAAGTTTTTTCACAAATTTGATGAGCTATTTGCTGTGTAACTTTATAATATGCAAACGTTTTCTACGAGCAGGAAAGTTGTAATGAAAGATTATCGAACCCGAGAATCTTGCACCACCTATTGTAAACAAATTTTGTTTATATTTCCCACCCCAAGCATTCTCAAGTGATTCTAAATGTTCTCTCTCGAGTACAGGAAAAGCGAAAATTCCTATGTCATTTTTCTAATCTAGGCAAGCAGTGGATAGAGCCTCAATCTACATATTAAAGGTTTCCATAAACCTGAAAAAATTTTTTTAATTGTACAATTGCTTTATTCATTCAGATGAGAGAAAGGTATACTTAAGACATATCGAAATTTCTTTCAAAGATCATAAATTTTATTTATAGTAATCAAAATACAATTTGTAGATTTACACCGAGAAAAGCTGTTTTTAACTACCCATCAGAGGACATGAAATACATAAGAAAATGTATCGTACTGCCATCTGTATTACTTTTTATGTGTTTAGCTTCAATTAACGCATATAGATAGACTAAATATTCAACACTCGCTTTAAGAAAAAATTTGTAATGTGTAACTAGACGTATTTGCCACTGCCCGCTAAATGGTTAACGCAAGGAAGCCCTAAGCCTCAGTCGTGTAAGGCGTGCGCTTCGGATCCGAAAGGGTCCGGTTTAAATAACACTGCACCCAAAAAATCCGCAAGGTTACGATGGATCTTCTTTTTTCCTCTGTCTCCAACAGATTTTCACATAAGGTTAAATATTATATCTCACATTCTTACTGCAACGTTATAATTTTTATTCCATTTCCAACGTTAAACTAACATTACTGTTTTGAGCAAAGTATTTGCTGAAGTTTGAAGAAGCATAAAGGGCTGACACAATGTTGTCAATTCCCCCCCCCCATTTTCTCAAAAGATCAATTTAATCGAAAATACCCAAATCATCGTATTAGTACATTAAGATTTAATAACGTCTAATTTGAAGTGATTTTAAACAACATGATAGGGAAAATGTATAACTTTGTAAAGTACTACAAAGGTAATTGTAATAATCTGTGCAATCACACAGTTATAAAATAACTTTTATTAAGAAGCCTTAGAGAAAAAGAGAGGGGAAAGTCATCTTACTCCAATTAGTAGATGGAAATTGCAAATGTATTATTATTCTAATTGTCAACCATGTTATTTCATTTTAACATTGCTACTTGCGCGTTATCCAGGTTCTAGAGTAATAGATCATGTAATGTGTTAAACATAATGATATAGTAATACAATCAGAGCTGTATATATCCATAGGAAAATGATCCATATTTATAATACATTTTTGAAAATTGAAACTATACTATTTCCTTTTAATATGACTGTCAATGTATTTCTCAAAACGTGGAAAATAAGAAAATATAAGTTCATCATAAGTCTGCATTTGCATTGTTTTATCTATTGGCTTCAAAGGAGCTGTATTTTGGCAATATAGCCATTGATGAAACATGAAGTCTTCGAATGTGAGAGCCATTTTCTTGGTTGCATCATCTAGTAGCAGCTTCCGCTTCCAAATTTTTGACACATGGATGTATTTAAATCGAGCTTTCATTAGATGCTAAATATTGCCGCGGATTTAATTTTGCCATAAGTATCTGAGCCAAATTGATGTTTAAGGGATCTTTTACAGGTTACATAATCATATGACATGCAGGCTTATGATTTTAGCATCCATAAAATGCATCAACTCTAGCCAGAATCAAATCCGAAACCTTGGAACTACATGGCATCCCCGCTACATTCAACACCTTCAGAACCAGCGAAAGGAGAAAGAAGCGCTTACGTTCGACGAGGATACGCACGCACGGGACCTGTCGAATTTTCCTGCTAAGCCTAATTTCCTTTAAAAGTTCAAATGCAGTCAAATACGCTAAAACTTACAATTCACTATCATTGATAATATTTGAACAAGGAGTTCAAAATTTTTCTCTATATTTAAAAACATTTGCGAATTTTAAGGAAAATGTTTTCATCTTAATAAAAAAAAAATGCATACACTACCAAAAAAATTGACTAAAATCCCATGCGTTTGCATACGAATATAGAAAATATTTTACAAAGCTAAACCAACTTATTCAAAATATAAACAGAAATCCATAGAACACAATAGATCACCAATCTCTATATTCATAAACATCTCAGATGTAATTTTAAAAAATAACTCTGAGCCGAAAGCACATATGGAAGTTCAAAATTTTATGAAACATTATTCGAAAAAAAAAAACGTTTTTTAACCGTCATCTAGTGCTAGTAAAAATTAATATAAAAACGTTTCTAAGTCTGATCACACCGGTGTGATCATGGGCCTGCAAGCAGGGAAAACTCAATCACATATATGATGCCGTGGAGGGAGAAACTCGTGGTCACATATATGTGATCATGGTCTTGAACGGGTTAAGCCACCGAGCAGACGTTTTTACTTTTGTATTTAAAAAAGAAAACGTGTATATTTTGTTTATTTAATTTTAAGTTTTTTTTTTATAAAAGCGCAGTGAAATATATTTAACGCGACAATGCTAAAGACGAAATATCGGTTATCTTAAAGTAATACAATGGTCACGACAAACTACTACGTATTTTCATATAGTTTTCTCTTAACACGAAACAAAAATCACTTAACACGAAAAGATTTCTTTTATGGGAATGATCAGTTTTTATATTATGGGACTGCCCTACTTAATCATAGGAAGAATTCGTTGCAATAGATGATAATCATGCCCAAATATTGCAGGTAAAGACATTTTGATGTTTATTCAAAGCTCCAAAAATATCATTGATGCAGATTACGACGACGAAAGATAAAGGAAGCTCATGTTTCAACGTCATCCGAAATGAGGAACAGCATGAAAAGTGTGGGCAAATGCTTAGACGCACTTTCAAATGAAGGAATGAATTACAAAATAACGGCATCTATAGAAATTTAATGCTAAAAATGTTCATGCAAAAAAAAATAATCAGATTATTTTCCAAAAACTCAATAAATGTTTGTTTTCAAAAAAATTTGAAGATTTTGTATTAAGATATCCGACTACATTTGGAACCGTGATTTTAAAAAAAAGCACATAAATGGACAATTTTCATGATATCTAGTGTCATTTAGATTAGAATACATGTATAAAATTGTTTTAAGATCATTTTGATAAAAAAACATTATTTAAATATATATATATACGATATTTCGGTAAAAAATTAACTTAGAATAACCTGTTTTCAAAATGATCTCCTTTTGTGAAAAATGTTTCTATTAACATAATACTTTGCATGTATGTAGCTCAGACCTCTGTATAGAGGCTCTAATAGGATTTTTGAAAAGTTCACATTTTAAGAGTTACAACCAATTGAAATAATTATCGGCTTTTTTTTCTTAAGATTTCTCCCCTCTGTTGTCGTAATACATGGATAAACCCACTTCTACGTTATATGCTTCAAGAATTCTAGTTGAGCCTCTGTACAGAGGTCTGAGCTATATACAGGCAAAGCATTATTATAATAAAAGCATTTTTCACAAGAGGAGAACATTTTGAAAGTGGGTCCTTCTGTGTTAATTTTTTGTTAAAATATTGTACTTAAATAATCTTTTATTGTAATACTGTTCTTAAAACAATTTTATATACATTTTCTAATCTAAGTGACACTAAATATCATAAATATTATCGATTTATACGCTTTTGCAAAATCACGTTTCTGAAAGTAGTCAGATACCTTAATTTTCATTAAAATTCTATGAATGTTTTTTTCATTGATTTCTATTAAATACAGACACATATACTTATCTATATAAATAAAGTTTATTCTAAATATAATCTTAATTTTGTTGAATATATTTTTTTTCCATTATCGATTAACACGAAAAAATATTTCAGTTATCTTAGTTTCCTTAGTTATTTATTGTTGATTTATTTCTTAAGTTTGTTCTTAAGTTGTATGATCTTAGTTGATTATTTTTAAGGTTTTTTTTCAAATTTACTTTAAATTCAAAAAAGTTGTAATTTATTTTATATTTTTTTGATATTTTAATATATTCAGAATTAAATTTTCGTCTTCTAGTACACAGAGTGTTAAACTACATATTTTTCCAGACACAATATTTTGTGGTCTACCACATTTTGAGTATTTTCAATGTTAATAAAATCTGCATGTCTACTAACATAAGCAATTAAATTGTAAAACAAGTGTATTCGATTACTTTTAAGTCTTTTTTTTTTCAAAAATTTATTTTAAATTAAAAAAGTTGTAGTTTACTTTATATTTTTTGATTTTTTTATTATTCAGAATTAAATTTTCATCTTCTACTACACAGACTGTTCAGCTACATATTTTTTCCAGACACAAGTTTTCGTGGTATTCCATATTTTGAGTACTTTCTGTGTTCTAAAATTCATCTTGGGTTATTCCTTAATCCCTTTGAGACGTCGAATTTAATGCATGACTACACTTGCAATTTTAGAGTTTGCTTCTGTTAGGAAATAATTTCTACTCCGTATGGAATAGGGAATTTGAAAGAGTCTAAACCATCAGAAGAGAGCTGTTGAATATCTACACTCTTACTGAAAACCCCTTTGATGTTCGGAAATTAAATCATCAGATATATCAAAAGATCCAGCTTCAATATTTGTACATAGCATCTATGTTGATATAAATTTGAAATTTTTGAAGATTGTTATGATGCGTTGAATATTACATCGTGTTTAATAAAACAATGAATAGTTCAGCAATACATAGAATAGCATAAAATCTTTATTTAAAATAGTTTATATGAATTATAGAATCATTGTAACCGATTAAAAAATTGCTGAACAAGGTTCATAATACTTTATTTTTACTCAATTACAACTAAGTGTGTGTGGACAAAAGTTAATAAATTTCAATTATAATGTAGAACAATATGTACTTTATTCATAAAACAAAAGAGGTACAAAAGTACACTGCTGGACAATTGCTAAGGACGGATCACAATTTGCTATGTAGCATAACATTAAGCGAGACATGAGGCCTAGTAGGATAAAATATAGTTGCCCCACTGTTCAGATATTAGAATAAAGAAAATTTATTGTTCTGGAAAGTACAAAAGCTGTGAAACATCTGAAAGAAAAAAAATGTTCATTTGATCTGCATACGGAGAAATGGAACAATGCATCTAAAAGTCAGCAGGCACCTTAAAGAAAGGTATCAATACGGGATATGTCCACCGTGGAGTGTGATGCAACATTCCACACGTCGTACCACACTTTGCACACCATTATCCAGCAGCTGTTGAGGCATTTTATCTCATTCCTCTGTGAGTGAAAGGATGAGGGTGTTCTTGTTTGTCGGAGGATAGTTTCGACCAGCAACTTGCCTCCCCAAAGCATCCCACACATTTTCAATGGGGATTAGATCTGGAGAATGCGCTGGTCATACGAGACGTTGAATACCCTCGCTGTCTAGACAATCCTGAACAGCGAGTGTTCGATGACATGTTGCGTTGTCGTCCATAAAAACAAATTTATCACTGACATCACCACGGAAAAGACGAACATGAGGAAGTAGAACTTCATCAATGCATCGTTGGCCCGTCATAGTCCCATTCGCAACCACATGTAGGCGCGTGCGGCCATTGATCATGATGCTGGCCCACACCATGATACTGCATGTCGGATATCGGCCCTTATCCGGGATATTTTCTGGACGATAAGCAGTACCACTCTCGCGCCAGATCAGTTGGCGTCTACAATCCGATGACAGACTGAACCTACTCTCATCTGAGAATAGTACGCATGCCCAGTCCTGTTCAGTCAATTGTGATGCTCGACACCATTGCAAACGGGCAGTACGGTGCTGTCTGGTCAATGGGACACACACAACAGGTCTGCGTGCGTATAGTCCTCCTCCCCTCAAACGTCTGGCAACAGTTTTTCGGGAGATCTGCTTTCCTGACGCAGCAAGAAACTGATTTGCCACTGCAGAGCTGTGGTGCGCTTGTTCCCTTTTGCTGATAGGACGATATATCTGTCTTCTGCAGGCGTCGTACTTCTAACACGACCTCCCCCGTGCCGTCTACTACACATTCCAGTAGTTTTAAATGACTTCCACAGCCGTGAAACAACGCTGTGAGCGATGTCGAACTCCTGGCAACATCTGTTATTTTTCGCCCTTCTTCGATCTTTCAATAATTCGGCCACGCATAAAATCATCTATGTGATGTTGGGGAAGACATGCCAAAAATTTTAAGTTCGTCTCTTAAATCTTTCCTGTAAAACTTTGACTTGAAACAACAACTGTCCACACGCGTCAAAACCTTTAAAGCTCTTATGAACGCTATCACGTGATGAACAGACGAGGAAAAAAATTTGCATACTCATACTTCTTCTTACTAATATCCCGCACTTATTCTAATTTTCCACATTTTGCTTCCTTTCATTTTGTGGTTGCTATGGATGATAGTGTTATCCGTCCTTAGCAATTGTCCAGCAGTGTATCTTACAATCCATCAGCTGGTGCAGTTGGTTAGGCGCAGGTCATGTGCGCTTAAGGTCGCGGGTTCAATCCTTCACTGAGAAGTTGGGCGTTCACAAAGCAAAAAATCAATGGCGTCCATGTTGTATAGTTATGTGACTTGTTAAAGATACCTAGAGTACCTTTTTCGGCTTGGGTCAGCGTTTCTCAAACTGTGGGGCACGTCCAACACCTCCTAGATACAAGGCCTGGCTACTGAAATGAGAGAGGCTTGTGACGTCACATATAGTAGGTATAGAAATCCCGCCTGATTTGAAGTTCACTTTACTCGCCTGCGCCATTTTGATTGTTGCTCCTGTACAGTTCGCAGCTTTCTACATTTTTTTTTGCAGGTTTTCAATTTATTTGTGACGATTTTGGATAACATCATAACAAAATGGTGTTTACATATATTGTACCAAATTGCAATAGCAATTATAAAGATACTGAAAAATGCAAATATTGGTTTCCCAAAAGAGGACTTTCTTCGAAAAAAATGGGAAAAAAAATTTGCTCCATCAAAGTTTTCGAAGGTAAGATTTTAATTTTCTTCTATTTAGGGAAATTGTAATAATATCTTTATTTTAAAAGTCTACAAATAACTTTAATAGGTTGTTCAGTAAGACCTTTGAAAATGCACTCATTTCTTTTTCTTCATGTGAGTTTCTTAAACATCGGCAATTCATTTTTATTTATCTATAATGATAAAGGGGTTTTGTTTATGAAATAAATATTTCGTAGCCCTAATAAAATTTATGTTTTAAAAATGTGCCCAAATGAGACAAAAACTGTTTAGTGTTTTTGCTATTGCTAGTCGTTTACCAAATACCTTTTCGTAGAGTCAACAAAATTACCTTAAGTATTAATAGTTTGTTAGCAAAGAAAGCCCATTATGATATACAGCTCGTAGTTAATGTAAATATAGACATAAGCAACCATTTATTGTATATTAATATGATGTGAGATACAAAATGCAAAACACATTCACAAAAACAACAAAAAAGCTAGCTGATTTTTGAACTATTAGGATGACTTTAAAAGTAAGAAAAAACAAAGTTGTAAAAGTAAGCTGAAAACAGATAAACATTATTCAGCGTTAACCTCACAATTCGTTAACTTCATTTTAAAAAAATCAAATTATCAGAGAAATTTTTGTTAATTGTAACAAATATTTTTTGTTTATGCAAAACAATATATATATATATATATATATATATATATATATATATTATTTTATAGGTTTGTGAATTACACTTTTCGGATGATGCAATACGAAGATACACCGAAGCTTACAATGAAAAGACTGGAGAGAAGATATGTGTGCCCTTAAAGTGGTATAGTCTACAACATTTTGCTGTGCCAACTATTTTTAGATTTCCCCACATATCTTTCTAACTATGGAAATCCCACTCGAGAATGTCCTGAGAAAAGACTGCAAAGATTAGAAAATGAGCACTTACAACGCTCAATCCAAGCAAGCATTATTTCCAAGGAAGAATTCGAAAAAAAGAAATCATTTACGTCGTTTCCAGAATTAGTAGAGTGTTTAAATGCAGAGAAGCTTCAGGACATATGGACGGTCATTTGTAAAAATGATCTTGTAATAATTATGAAGCTAGACACAAAAATATCTCCTGTTATTAAAGCATCAGTAATTATAAATAAAGACTTAGATTTAACAATTCACATAGGTCAAACAAAGATAGATCAACTTGGTAAGTACAAATTTCCTGTAAAAGTTAATAATACTATTGTTGTAAATGAAATATTACATAAACTGGTTCTCAGAATAGAAATGAAAAGCTCCCATGATTTTCCTACAACATTTGGTTTTATTGTTAATCTTTTAGAAAGTATGTTTTCAAATTTAGATGATGATAAAAAAATTGCACTCTTTTTCTTAATTGACCAACTCAAGTTTTTAACTAGTAACAAGTTTTCTTTTAGATATTCCTGTGAAATGATGGTTTGTTTTGTATATTACAATCCATATCACTTCATGCCTATAAATGTTTAAGAAATTCAGGATATCTCAATATTCCCCATCCCAGAACTTTGCGCAAAATTTGTACATCTTTAACAACTAACCCCTCAAACAGAACAATCAAATGAAAACTTTCTAGCATACATGAAAAAAAGTAAATACCCTAAAATATGTTGACAAAACTGTCATACTCATGCTTGACGAAATCCATTTAAAGCCATATTTAGATTTTAAAGGGGGTAATATTCTAGGGATGGCATATTACAGTGAACAAGCTTCTACTTCAGCATATGTGTTCATGATTCAAAGTCTTATTTCTCCTTTTAAAGTAGTTCATATAATGCCAGTGAAAAAAAGTCGATGGAGAAAAATTGTTTGATGTTGTTTAAAAAAAACTATCGTAGAAATTGATGGTATAGGATTCAAAGTTATAGGTGTAGTTTCTGACAATAATTCTATAAATCGAGAAGCAATGTCAAACTTTTCTGTTCCTCCCAAATTGAGCATTGTATATCCACATCCTTCTGATTCTTCAATTTTTTTTTTTTTTTGTTATTGATTCAGTGCACATTTTAAATGCATTCGTAACAATTGGATTAATCAAAAAAATGCAGGTCAATGTTTTTATTTTCCAGATTTTGAAGATCATAATAAGTTTCCATTATTAGAAGCAAATTTCTCTACACTTAAGCAGCTATATGACATAGAAAGTAATAAATTAGTAAAGTTTGCTTATGGTTTAACTTTGAAGGCTTTATGTCCTACAAATCTTGAAAAACAAAATGTGAAACTTGTGCTTAAGATATTTAATAATTTTGTTATACAGGGGCTTCAATTATTAGGAGAGCAACATATACTAATTAGTTATAAAACAGCATCAATTTTTATTTATTTAATTTGTACATGATGGAAAATAGTTAATGTTAAAACTCCTTTAAAGGGACAACATTTGCTTGATCCTTATCAGCAACCGATTACTTTATCTCCAGACAACCAAACATGTAAATTCTTGCATAAAAGTTTTTCATGGTTAGACTCGTGGAAGGGAAAAATTGTACTACTGGCACCCTTACTAAAGAAACACATCTTGCTTTTATTCATACCACATACGCTTTACTTGAAATGTCAAAATATTGCATTAATGAATTAAAATTTCAGTATTTTTCTTCCCGGGAAAAATTCAAACAGATGCGTTAGAAAGTCGTTTTGGGAAATATAAAACACTTTCAGGTTCTCAATATTTAATATCAATTCGACAGCTTTAGGAAGTAGAAGCTAAACTAAGAATGCAAAAATTTTTACCTCTAACTTTTTGGTTTCAAAACACATATGGCCAGCTTAACTTAAAAGACATTCATTTGGAAGATTTGTGTAATGAAAATCCTTTAGAGTCATCAGTATTGCATAATTTTAATATTACACTATCTGAAAAAGATTTTTGTGATGCTCAGCCATATCTACCTGTTTTAACATATTTGGCTAGAGCAGCACTTAAGAAATTAAAATGCGACTTTTGTTCCAAATCACTTGTTCTTAATAAATCTTTGGAACTAAATTCTAACTATGATTTCATACGTAACTTAGACAGAGGAAGTTTATTGTGCCCTTCTCCAGATGTTGTTACAGCAGTGCTCTACAGCTATATAATAGTTAAGAAGCTTCTTTCTAATGATTATGAAAATATGTTTCTTAAACAAAATAATCAACGTCAAATTGCTTCAGAAATATCGATTTTAGTTTGATAAATTCAAATGAATTTTTTTATATGATGAACCTTGTAACAAAATGATCATTCTTCTGAGCTAATTTTAAAGCATATTATCCTCACTTCTACAAATGCATTATTAAATAACTACTGTAAGGAAAAAATGATATTAAGAAGGTTGAAACGAAGAAAAGAAAATACATACTTTATTAGCTAAATAAAGTACATTATTTTTATGTTTGTGGGTGCATTATTTTTTTCTCTCTCTCTCTCTATATATATATATTTTAGGTGTATATCTATGCTTTTATACATGTATGATTTATTTAAAAAATATTTTTAACTTATTTTACAATAACTTGTCATATTGTTATTTGTAGGAACTTTATTTTTGGTAATTTTTAATGCTTGTTATTGCAAATAGTGTGTGTGTAAATTTTTGTGCATTACTATGCATGGTAGTAATGACGTTTTACAACATATTTGATTCCCATTTGTAACAACGTATAACTGAATAAGTACTTTTGGGAGAAAAAGTACCAAAGATTTAAGGAAAGAAAAGTAACTGTGTGACAACAGTTAAATAAATCGTGTAATCTATTTTTATGTATGTAATTATTTTTCTGTATATATCTATAATTTTATAGTATAGATTTTTGTCCAAAATATATTTGAAATTTATTTAATAATTCTTAATGCTGTGATTGTATTTGATACCAATAAAGCTCCTGTTTTTAAATTTGTTTGTCTTTTTTCTTTTTGCTTTGAAAAAAATACCTACTTTATTAGCTAAATGAATTACATTTTTACATATGGGTGTATTATATTTTCTCTATTTATACATTTTTTTAGGTATATATCTATGCTTTAGTATATGTACAATTTATCTAAAACATATATTTTTAACTTATTTTACGATAACCTGTTATATTGTTATTTATGGGAACTTTATTTTTTGGTAATTTTTAATGCTGTTATTGAAGAGAGTGAAGAGTTTTTGCTTATTACTTTGCATGATACCAATAGTTTTAAAACATTTAATCCACATTTTTAACAATGCATAATTGAATAACTATTGCTGGAGGAAAAATATAGAAACATTTTAAGCAATGAAAAGTAACTGACATATAAACTGAGTAATCTATTTCTGTGTACATATTTAATTTCATGTATGTATCTGTAATCATATATTTATGGGTTTAACAAAAAATATTTTTGTCAACTTATTTTATGGTAATTTTTCATGCTGTTATGCAGACAGCAAACTTTTGTTTATTAATTTGATACCAATAAAGTTTTAAAACATATTTAACTACTTTTGAGAGAAAAAATACTAAAAATTTAAGGAAAGAAAAGTGACAGACAAACAGCTAAACAAACTGTGTAATATATTTTTAAGTATATATTTATTTTCCTGTATATATCTATAATTATAGAGGTGTAGATTTATCTACAAATATATTTGAAATTTATTTAATACTACTTGACGTGCGATAGCAATAAAGTTACTGCTTTTAAATTTGTATGTCGTTTTCTGTTTTGAAAACTATTTCTAATTTCATTTTCCTCTTTGTAACTATTCTTAAAGAAAAAAAGAAGATAAATTTTAAAATTAAAAAATAATCACAGTTATGTAAAAAAAGAAATATACGAATACAAAAGGCTCTTATAATTTGCTACAATGTAATAAATGCTTTTATGTTCAATGCAATGCGTTCGTAGTAATGGATAATCATATACTTGCAATTATTATTTAAATAGGAAAACTAATATTTACTCATGTTTTACGTAGATGAAATACAATTTTATATATATATATATATATATATATATATATATATATATATATATATATATATATATATATATATATGTGATTAATTTACTAATTTTTTAATCTCCTGTAAAAAAAAAAAGAGTATAATTAGTTTAATAACAAAAAGTATTCAAAAAATGCATCAGAGAAGCTCCGTAGGCGATGGACGATTTCTCCCTACTAGTAGTGACGTCACAAATCAGTGGCCAGGCCTTGTATCT
>BMAU01016208.1:0-153876 GCA_019973935.1 Trichonephila clavipes
TTTGAAATTTTGCTGAAAATTTATTTTTAAACTCATTTTTTGTTTAATTATAACTGAAAAACTAATAAAAACAGCAAAAAAATTTTCTTTCAATGTATTTTTTTTAAATATGGCCAATTTTAGGTTTAAATTAGACGTTATTTGTACGTTGCGTTAAACATAGTAAAATAAATTCTAATGCATAATATTTCAAAAGACCCACATAATTTTACTCAAAATACAGTTACTAATGAATTGACCTAATATCTTTGAAAAATTTTAATTTGTTACTGAACTAGAAGTCAAAAAGTGCACGCAATGCAAATTTTTCAAAAATTTCACATTTATCACACAGAAAAAAAAAAATCATAAAAAAGGTAAATATGCTGTTTTTTCTTAATCCCTACGTCACAGCATACATACTATAATAATGCACAATTACACAAAAATTACAGACAATTACCTACAGAACTTTTTGAGATATCATGCTTAACGTGTTGTAAAATATCAAAAATCTGTTTCAGAGAAAATGCATTTAAAGATTTAAAATTCAAAATGTAAAAAACTATACTGCTGAAAAACCTAAAACCTCTATATATCAAAAGAGCAAACATTTTCAAAGCAATTATGAATATTATATACTTTCTTTAAACTTTTATCTTTTAATATTTTTAACAATTTTATAGTGTCAAAAAGCTTTTTCTTAAAGTCTAAGTACACAGTTTACGAAATACAGATTAGACGTATAAAAAGCACTTTAAAAAAACCTTATTGCATTAAAAATAAAAATATTTTACATAGAAAAACAAATATATATTATTCCATATTATTTTAGAAGTTAAGAAATATATCATACAAAATATATTTGTGTTGTTTTACCAGTAAACATTCACGAAAAAACTTTTGAAAAATATTGTTTATCACAAAAGTTATCATAAATTAGAATAAAAATCCTGCAAAGAAGTACTTTAAAACCCTCCATATGAATATACTAAGCCTTCTGTTTTTTCATCCTTAGTACTTTTTGTTTTTCTAGCTGCTTTTTTTTTTCGAGACAATTTCGCAATCGGTAAAGAATGTCTTAAAGATGTTGAAATCCGTTGTTTATCAAATTTAAGTAACTCTTGAGCAACACTTTCAGGAAGGGAACCATTTACATTCCGAATTACTGATAATATACCAGCATAACCAGAATTATAAAGTATTAGAGCTAATAATGCACCCAAACGAAATGTTTCCAGTCCAATAAATATATTTTTGGGAACAATATTCCACAAAATGTTGTTATAACTTTCATTGCAGTTCTGTGTCTTACCATGAAGACATTTTTTCAACAAAGTTTCATTACACAGTTTTAGATATGTAGGCTTTATTTGGTTTATAATTTTATTAGGAAGTCCTTGCTCAATTTCTTTGAGGGGACTCCCAGCTGCTTTTGCCCTTTGGTAACGACACCAACTCTCAGATCCTTCAGGACACTGTCCATACAATGAATTGTTTTTTCCAGATACACAGTGAAAAAATGCAGCTATTACACTACTCATCATCTTTTGTAGATTACCTACATTGTTTCGAATAGCTATTCCATAATAGTTCTGAATTCTGTCGATTAATTTATCAGTTAATTTATTTTTCCCTCCCAAACCTTTCGTCGTTTTTTTTAATTGACGCAACCGCCCCCTACACGTTTCTGTACATGACCTATACACTCGAGTTTGGTTACTGTATTAATTCCATAAAAGTTTTTAACAGATTCATATCCTTTTGAGTCCCCATCTCCGTAGTATTCATTGTACTGTACATTCCTCACATTTGATCTCTCAAATATACGGTAGGCTCCAACAACCTCCATGTTCCCCGCGGAACCTTTGTAGTTCGAACATACATGTTTCGATGATTGGCTATTGCCTTTCGCGCATATGTGGCAATATTGTGTCATAACTTCAATGTCTAAAATTTTACCGGTGTCAACTGATATGGCACTTACACACCCATTCAAAGATGAGTAGCCTCTGCGTTGCCAAGTACCATCAATGGATATTCCACATTTAGTGAAACTATTTGAGCCTTTGATTTCACTCAATGCAGCGTTGATGTTTTCTTGAGCAACGCGTTCAGTTGCTTTCAACAGTTTTCTTTCTTGATTGCGGAAAACAAGTTTTGACAGGAAAGGTAAAACGAGGAAAGCACATAATTTTTTGCCAGCTGAAAATCCTTTCCCGATTATCCTTAGCCCCAAAACAATTGAAGAGTTTATAAGACAAGAACCATTCATCTTCTGTCGTAGGGAAACCTTTAAAGAAGGAGCAGTTTTTGCACTTTAGGTTCATATGTGAGCATAATCCACTGACAGAGTCTTCTATAAGTTCCAAGCCCTGAGAATAACAATCAGGACAACAAACTATGGCAAAAAATGAAATCAAAGTTGTCCAGCTGACAATTCTATTGTCTTTAGAAGTTTAAAACAATCTTTCTGAGAAAATTTCCAAACTTGTATGGCTTGATTCCAACTTTTTGGCACTAGCGGATTCAGTAGAATTGAGCTCAGATGTTTCATCATTCTCATTAATTGTGGCACGAATGGTATAACGATTTCCAGTAAATCGGCGCTTCTTAGACCTCCCAGATCTTGATTTAGCCATAATTAATCAATATTTTGTCTTAAGAAAGACAGTTTTTTTCATAAAATATATCAAAATAATAAATTAAACGAGGAGCGAAGAATCGAGTAGCTACAACATAAGCAAATCGAAAATGACAACAAACCTGTAAAGTTGTTGCCAAATTTTACTAAAACTATTAAATAATTTTTAAAAGAATATCACCATATTCAGTTTTAATGTTACCAAAATTAATATTTTATAAATAAATTCAATAAAATTCCAAAAAAGAGTAAAAATCTTTCAAATTCAAAGTACTTCCGGTTTCGATTTCTAACTTCCGGTTCGTTTTTGTTGTTCTCACTTGACATAAAAACTGCTATAACTTCGTAAATAATTGGAGTACAAGCAAAAGTAAGGTATTTTTAGAAAGAAGAAAATTCAAATATTAAAAATATCAAATAAAATTTTTTTGTCATGTTCATCAAAATTGACGATTTTACACTAGTCAGGCACCTTAAAAGAAACGCCATAATGCTTTAATAAATACAACACTAAATCCAATCTCAATTGTCTCTAAAACAATTCAAATATTCAACATAAATCAACACTACACTATACACTATACTTAGTTGTACTACACAAACTTATACAACTACCTAGCGTAACAAACCGTACACTAGACATAGACTTTAATTATCCTTCACAAAATTATACTCATAACTAGCATAACTAACAGTACCCTAGACTGAGACTTAATTATATTTCACAAAATAATAAAAATACTCAGAGTAACCTGACAATACACTACGCAAAAAACTGTGCTAAAGAAACAAGTATACTACTGTATACTACGACCTAACTCAATAAGCAAACACACATACAAACATAGCACAACAATACACTTCAAACAAACTTAATAATTTCTGTAGTCTCTCAGTCTAGACTTTTAACTTTATCTAGCATTACTTTTCTTACAAGATTTTACATAAACTATAGAAATAATGTATTGCTGCCCCGATACTATACTCAAAGAAAAAGACTGACCTTAACATTGCAGGTGGAACCACTGGAAACATCTTCCTCTTCCTTCTCCGGAAAAAAACGAAAGGCAGGCACTTCGCGGGCACTCTTCACAAGAAGGAAAATACAGGAATTCCGGGACCTTTCAGGTGGGCACGCTTCCTTAACACACGGGCACGAGCAAGGCACTCCGGTCACTTCTTGTTGCATGTAATTCGATGAAACACATTTCTCTCACAAGTTGTGCGAGAATCAGGCGGGCATAACTCCATACGGCTGAAGTTTTATTTTTCTTCTCAATAAAGGGTTCGAGGCATCTATTCACAGAAATGCCTATTTCACAAAGCTGCCACCAAATTAGATCCTGCTGTAACGTCGTCAGAAGGTAGCGTGAAAATAATACATCACAGCAAGGTTGTGGAGTAAAAAAAAAAAAATACTTTTAATTTTTTCTCCAATAATATAATCCAGTGTTTCTCAAATGGGGCGTGCCCCTTAATGGGGCGTGATAATCCTATGAGGGGGGCGCGAACCTATTGAAAAGTCGAAAACAAAAGATTTAAACAAAATAATTAATTTACTGAAGGAAAACAAAAACACATTCCGACATAATAAAAAAATAAAATACACATTTAAGCTGATGTAATACACTTATAAATATATCATTACTGCGCAATGTATTTTATAATTAATTTAACAATACTAAGTTAAGTACAAGTTTAATAATTGCAAGTGACCTCATGGGCTTGTCATATATACAATTATATGTAAAAGTTAACAGTTATCTTGATAGTTTATACGGTTTATAATTAATACCTTAAATGCCGATTAAAAACAACGCAATTCGCTCCCCGATGTAACATGTAGGCAAGCGTATGTGGTGTACTGGGGTGGAGTAGAAAAAGAATAAATAAGCAAATCCTTTGAAATATGTAAATCGTTCGCAAACACTATCAAGATCCTTTTATTGCATTCCAAAGAATTCGGAATAATTTTCTGGATAACATTTCACAGTAAAAATCATACTTCGGAAAGACGTATATATACGTCCAGAAATTTAATGCTTTGGCTAGGTGGGACATTGATATACGTCGGTGGCCCATAAGAGGTTAAAGTCACATATATTGCAGCTTTAGTATCAAAGTATAGCATTATTGAATCCAATACATTGTTATTGTATGGGGGCGCAATGAAAATGATGACGAGATAGTGGGTCGCGTACATTGAAAGTTTGAGAAGCACTGATATAATCGATTTAAGTTAGATTGTAAAGTTAATAGTTTCCGTGCCTAGCCAGTATGGTGACCCCGTTTTGAAGTCGCTCACTCCACACCTTGTCTCCGTCCAGTCCGCAAGGCGTTTTTACTCATTCGCGCTTCGGATTCCTGGTCAGCATCACCGAGCAAAACTCTGGGATTCTTCTCCCCGCTTCCTAAAACGACCAGCCCTTGTCTTTTCCGAGCTCTTTTTCCTTCTTTTTCTCGTTCTCTCTTTCTTTCCTCCCCTTTCTCCCGGTTTTTCCAACCTTTTAAAACATCAGGGGCAGTCCATTTCCCCGCCTCACGTCTTATCATTGGTAGGCCCATATGAGTCAATCCTTCAACCTCAACTCATTAGAGCCCATTGGTCCATAATCCGCCAATCGTCCAATCACCCGGTTTCTTCACAAACCAGCAGGTGTCCGACACAAGCACCTCCGGCCCACTGTCGTCGTTTTACCGCCTTTGAGGACAATTCGCCATTGTGTAAGTAAGGCGACAGTCCGCTGCCCCGGAAGCGGTTTCGTCCACAGTAGAATGGTCAGACAATTGTTGGTCTAGTCTAACCGGCACCAAAGTCCAGACGCTAAATAAGCGATAATGAACCCCAGCACCTAAAACTCTGTCTAGTATTGTCCTGAAAGAGTGAATCTCGTTTCAAAAGGAGAACGTCACAATGTGTTCTAATCTAAGTGACACTAAGTATCATGAAAATTATCCATTTATGCGCTTTTTTAAAATCCCGGTTCCAAACGTAGTCGTATACCTTAAGTATCCTATTAGATGGCACATGAATATCATATCTGTTATCGGATATCTCAAATAACGTACCGCTCAAAAATCCGTTCACTTTTAATTTTCACTATCCCCATAGCCAGAAAATAATTGAAAGCCTTGTGAAGTTAATCATTCAAATACTTGGGAAGTATACAATAGCTAAGCAGAGGAAAACATATTAACACAGTGTTTCTCAAACTGTGGGGCGTCCCCCCTGGGGGGCGTGTAACCTTACGAGAGGGGCGCGAGCATATCGAAAATAAAAGATTTAAAAAATAATTAGTTTACTGGATTGAATTAAAACAAAATACTTTCAGACATAATAAAAAAGCACTTTTACTCTGATTTAATTTATAAGCACGCGCGCGCGATATTAAATCATCAAAAATAAAAATTTCTTCAATACCTAATTAGCTATCTTTGATCCTATAACCAAATAAAGAAACTTTTATTTGATTTGCTTTAATCCCATGATGAGAGATTTTTTTATTACGCTTTCTTTTTGAAACTATCATACTACTCTTTCAGAGAAAAAACAGATCCCAGACCCAGAATCGAAAAAAAATTAGGAACATCAAAAATTCATCACTGTCATTATTTTTGAAATACTGCACATTATAGCTGTAATCTGTTTGACCTTCTAAGTTATTGGTACAGTTAGTTATGACCCCTCTCTTATGTGTTTCTCTGTTGCGCTTTTTTCCATGCAAAAGAGTTTTATGATGTTTGGAAAACCACGGAGAGCAAGCACTATGAAGGATTACTTGACCAAGACATATTTTTATAAGTATTCTCAACATATAAAGCATAACGAAAAACGTTTTACACAATTTTTTAGCAGTAACATACATATTATCATAATGAATATACTTAAAACCCGGAAGTGGTCGCGTGGGACACACAGATTTCGAAATCGTTAGTTCTGGCAAAACTGTTTATTTGTTACCAAAGAAAAATTGAAAAGTCCTTGAAAGTAGGTAAGTAAATTTTCTCTTAATTAATTAGTACTGCACAGAATATTTTATAACTAATTAATTAGTACTAAATTAAGAATAAGTTTAATAAGTATTAACGACTTCCATGAGCTTGTCTTGGAAAGCAAAGTTTTTATAAGGAATGCTTATGATTAGAAATTGACCCTCTGAGTTCTTTTTCTGTATTTAGCAGATATCTATATTTTGTCTTCTAAGCAGCCACCGAATTTTGAAATATGTTCAATTTAAAAATTAGAGAAAGGAAAAATAACATAATAATTATCCTATTATTTTATTTTTTTATTTATTATTTTTTTTTTTGCTTAAAAGTAGTATACAAAATTTAATACTTATGTTACTAATTTGTATGTTTTATAATTAAGATCGCCTATTGTAGCTTTAGCGTCAAAGTGCATTATTATTGCATTCAGTACATTTAATGTATAAGGGGGGGGGGCACAATAAAAATTGTGATCGAAAAGGGAGGCGCCAGTATTGAAAGTTTGAGAAGCACTGGATTAACAGAAAAAACTTAGACCAGAGACCTCTCAGTTACTATAAGAGAGATAGAGAAGAAAGAAAGGAAGGCAATTGAGAAAAAAATACTGAATTAAAAATAACATTGAAGACTACAGAATTTCTCACTTGAAGGAAAATATCTCCACAGAATAGCTCACGAATTACAACTAGGAATGTACAAGTTATGCAGCTCCGATAGAATATACAACTTGAAAACTATTCTACATTAAAAAACAGAACATACTTTGCCATTAAATGAAATCGACACCAAGTTGTTCCAAGTCTCGACCTTCGCCAAACTGATGCGTATCTCATCAGAGAATTTTTATTAGATTGTTCCAGATCGATTGTAGCATTCCAAGGGAGATTCACGTAACGATTTTATTTTTTCTTTTGTAAATATAGTTAATAAATCTTCGGTTCCCTAAAGTTTCTGTTTTCCAGAGAAGAGCTACCTTCCACAGAATCTTATAGTTTCACCGCGTTCTTTCACTGTAAGTACAGGGTACAGTACAGGTAAGTTACAGGAACGTTTTAAGGCGTGTGCCAACTGGGACCGGGCTCAGGGCCTCACCCTCGGAGGGGGCCTCGTTTCGTTCTCATCTTTGTCTTAATAAGATCATGATCGTTAGAAGTTTAATGGTGTCAGACATTATTTCCGTGCATTTTCTCCAGGGAATTTCAAACTGCCTGTCAACTGGCAACAGCTCTAAGACTGTAATATTTTGTGATGGTTATTGTCCATGTTTAGGCGTAAGCCTTATACTATAAACAATCATTCAACTAATTTAGTCTAAATGCGACCTTCAGGTCGAGCTAGTTTGTGCCTAGGTTCTTAGAGATTTATCAGTCGGGCACATTTATTTGTTTCAAATTACCGTTTGAACGAGTATTTAATAATACATGCTGTATACTGTCTACTTTTAAAGATCTCAGTTAGGGCCTACTTTTGCATGGGGGATCAGGGCTTCAAAAATCTTCTCTGGGCCAAAGGCCTCAAAGAGTCTTAAGGTATCCAACTACTTGTGACAACTTTTTTTTTTTTTTGAAAAAATGGACATATGGTGATTTTTTTGTGATACTTAGATTTATTTAGTATATTATAAAGAAATATTGTAAAACTTAAAACAGAAAAAAAAATTATTTCTATTGAAAGATAAAAAACTGGTGAAAATGTACAAAAAATTACACAAACGGGGCCCACTCTGCACAAAACTGCATTGAACAAATTCTCAATTTTTCAATTTTAATGTGTTACTTTGTTATTCATGTTTGAAATGACCTTCAGGATAATAGATATTTTAATTTTTACAAAAACTAGAGCACTCTATCTTAGTGACTATACGAAATTGCTTAAAAAAACAGTGATTATATTCACATAAAGGATTGTAAATTTTGAAATAAAGCAGTGATTGACAAATCTGAAAGTCAAAACACTTCTACTGTTATACAAAATATTCACAAAAAATTTCAGCACATTTTTTTGAAAACTTTTTGAGTAATCGCGGTCCCCGTTTGAGTTTTTTGAAAATGCACATTTCGAGTAAAACGCATTTTAAAGTTTGACATCTTGTGTAAAGTTATGGCATCGTCTTTTATTAAAACTCTTGTAGTTTTTTGTTCTAGTGAATGGAAAATAAAAAGGCTTGGTATTTTTATCAAGCTAATAAGATGGCCTATAAAATAAAATCATGAAAAAATTGTGAATTTTTGAAAAAAATCATGATTTTAGGGTAGTTGGATATCTCAAGACGTCCCTATAAGTGACAAATTTTTTTTAAAAAAAATCAAAGTGTCGAAATACTAGATGTGTCACTGAAATCACATCACTTTGTGACGAATCTGTACGGAACCTTTCCACTAATCTTCATAGGCGTCTTTTTGGGGAATACAAATTCGCGTTTATTTCCGATCAACTCCAGAAAGATGAACGGGATATGTAAATTAGATAAGGTATTTAAGTCAAGCCTTGTAAGCTAGCAACGTAGATGATGGAAGGCTATTGAGCCAGCAACTTTAACCTCAACCTTAGAGCCAGAAATTCCAGCATATTAAGTTATTGAAGAAGTATTGCTGCGATTCTACGGAAGTACCAGGAAGCTGACATAGCCAGCGGTAAATATAATTTACGTGCGCTTAAAATAAGCGTTAGTTTAGTCGGAATTAGTTAGAGTTAATGAAAGTTAAGAATTCGAGTACGTGTATTTCTCGGATCTCCTATTTCGGTAGACCTTACTTGATCTTTAGCGTAATTATTAATTAGTTGCATCATTCGTAATTTAATTTAGTATAAAGGCAAATCCCTTTATTTGACGTAACATAAAAGCATTACATGTTATTAGAGTTTTTTTGAGAAATTGAAAATAATAAATAAATATTATTATTATTCAAAATGGCTCTTAGTGGTTCTCTGCCTCAAATTAATCTTGGTGTCCAAGGTGAGACCCAGGGGTTCTCCACAACTGTATCTTTCATAATGGATAATGATGTCTGACAGTGCACCTTGCCATCTGCATATCTTGAACTCTTGTTACCTTGAAGTATATTCAGGAAACTGTGACCAGAACTACAGGCCGTTTTTATTTCATGGTCTCTGTTAATTAGTGTCGATTTTTATACTGGAGCTATCATACCATAATTAAGTATTATTAAGAGCCTTATTTCTAGGAACCCATGTATTGATAAAGTTTTTTATAGTTACCCTGTCCTACATGTACTAATCAAAACTCTATGTATGAAATAAAAAATGATTTATATGAAGCATAGAAAGAGACTTTTTAATTTTCCAAGTTTAGAAAAAAGAAATTTTGGACATACATCAATTTGAATTATTGTACAAAAGGATAAATGAGTCTGGAATTCAAAAGACGAGAAAAGATTTTTGTTCATCTTTCATAAATTTGTGAATTTATATACTGGGAATTTAGTCAATTCTTTCCAAGGAAATCGTAAAATCGGGAAAAAAATATATGATCCTCTTTCATCAAACTTTATAAAAACCTTTTTCAAAGAATAATAACAAAAAGGATGATGTCATTCATTTTCAAAATACATCAAAACCATTATCAAAGTCGACACCTTTTTTTATTAAAAATAATTGTAATAGCCCAAAAAGTAATGCTATTTTTTATTCTAGAGCAAAAACAAAAATAACATCACGTTGTTTTTAGTAAACATTTATTCAAATTTTCTTCCTTTCCATGCAAAAATTCGGTTTAGAAGAAAAATTTTGGCATAGAAAAGGTGTCCAATATAAAAAAAGGTAAGCAGACAGGGAAAAAAAAGAAATTGTCATTTCCAGACTATAAACGAAAGCATTTCTCAATGGAAAAGATTGTGAGACCACATAGAAAAAGTCACGAAAAGTCTCAAAGTTTTGTCACTAAATTGTCGCATTTGCTATTATTATGAAACTTTTTTTTTTACAGAATTGAGAGTTCAAAAATAAAATAAAGTGATAAAAACTTTAGGTGAAGGTTCATGCAAATAGATCATTTTTATAAAACACCCTCATTCCGAATCCTTTTCGTCTATTTTCTAAAACCAATATTTTATTAAAGCCAATATAATTTCTAGAATAGAAGGCAATACTAAAAAAAAAAAGAAAAATTATTGCTTCCCCAGATTTTCTTCAAAAACATTTCTCTCTCATCATGATGGGTGTCTTGATACCACTGAAGATCTATTGTGTAGCAGGGTTGGTGCATGTTAAATTTATCTATGTTTATTTGGAGAGTTTGTCCTCTCAAAAGCACACACACCTCAATTAATCAAGCCAACTACGCCACGAAATTAATAATTTTATTTATTTTATTTAACTAACTAGTCACTACTTAAGAAAGTTGCGAGGAAGATAATAAAATACCTGAGCAATCAAAAATAAATTTATCTGAAATATTTGTTGGCAGTCAGAGCTGTAGCTCCTACAAACGGACAAAATCTTCCAAGATTACATTTAGACAGGGGATTCAACGATCAACAACAATTATCAGTTCTGGCCTAGCCTTGGGACGAAGCTTAAAGGTTATTGTAGCTCTGAAACATCTTGAAAGTGTAATGTAACCCCTTTCTGTGAGCCAAAGATGTAGAAAAGACCTCATCAATCTGGAGAGGGAAGTGACAATTCATTGAAGTACTAGGTTACATTTTGATATACCTGAATTTGAAGCTAAAGTAGTACATATATCACCTTATGCTTGTGACGGGGCTTTATCGCGTTTCACAATAATACTCTTGGGGAATCTTTGGCGCCAGAATTGATTTATTTTAATCCAATCCTCTCAAGAAGAAACCACGACATTCAGATTAGTTAATAGATATATATTGGAGCTTTAGCATTTGCGTGTTAGGAGATTAGGAGTAGAATGGAAGAATAATAGCAGATGGAGTAGAAGAATAAAATAGAAGAAGGAGACAGAAAAGTTGGGATACAGATCGCCGTGAGATATTGGTAAGATACTAAATATAGAAGCATAATTATAGAACGGACATTAGCGTGTTAAGGAATCTAAAGTAGATAAAGATTCTGAGGTTAACTTCTCATAAAGATGGTGATTATTATTTCCGGCACTATTTACTTGGAATTAGAATTACGCTGCATCACTCCTGATCGAATCCCTATAGTAAGGCTTGTTTTGCGTTGATCAATATATATTTAGACAATAATAAATTAGATTTATTATGGCGAATTTCGGTGATTAATCATTTCCTCTTACAGATCTAGGTCGCGTGGATGAAGAGATGGTACCCCCGGGCCATGGTGTATCACATGCTATTGTTTTTCTAGCATACAGCATCTATTTGATTCTTTTTATTTGATGTTGCCCTCTTAAGCAACAGAAGGTATATTGGGGATGGACTTTGTGATTTTGAAACTTGGCCAAATGATAAGGATGACACAGCAGTTGGCTCCCCATTCTTCAATCTTCCAAATGTTGAGCCATGGCAGATTTAATGTTTATCAGTCCCTCTACTGAAGATGGTCTTCAGTGGCATCCTAATACTTCAACTCACGGTTGCCCGGCCACAAGTTTGAGTGAAAGAGTGAGTGAATATTAACATCGCACTCTCTTAAGTTACACGAGAGCTTTTGGCGACAGACCTCGTAATTTTGAACCATGGTCAAATGACGAGGCCGACACCTGAGCTGGCACCCCCCTGTCCTAACTACCACATCACACCAATGGGAGGACGTTTGAACTCTCGACAGATTTAACGTGCATCGCTCCCCTACACGGCGGGGTTTTAGTGGAACTTGGCTCGAATTCGTGACAAGACAAGCCACGGTCCGATACCTTGACCCCTAGGCTACCACGACCACCCACAAATTTGAGACCATGGCCATTCAGATTCCCTTCATGGAGTTACTCAAGGATGCACTGAGTTCACCGAGGAACTCTTTTGCAGGTGGTCTGCTTTAGCTGAGTCAGGGTATTAATTACGTCTTTTTTGCTGAAGGTAATGAATTTAAACTATGAGGTAAAACTCCTAGTCAACAGAAGTATTAGGTATTCTGCAGTATTCAACCTTCTTCACTGTTATGTGAAATATACGAGGTAAGGTTCAAAAATTCCCGGACTGAGTCTATAACGAGAAAAACATTTGCATTAGAGCGACTATGATGACATTTCTGTATCACTGCATTCTTCCCCTTTCCTGAATAAGTTTGTTCCAAATCACGTGGTTGGTGGCTTTTTAGGAGGATGAATTTAGTAGCTGGCGATTGAAAGAATTTGTGTTTGTTGAGCAGAGAATTTTATCAAATTTTGTATTGGCTTGGAAAAGAGTGAGATTTACGAAATGTTGAAGCATGTTTAAGGCGTGAATACATTATCCAGAACACAACATTTTGAGTGGCATCGAGATGCGGTGGTGGGATATCTATATGAACTAGTACCAACATCACGCGAAGACGGTCGTCTTGGCGTGATCGGTAAAGTACTCGCATATCGTTCGGAACGGAAGGTACCCAGAACAAACCTCCCTTCCTTCATTGGTGACCCTGGCCGTGATATGAATCGCACGCTTCGCCCACCGCAGTCGTGGCGCCATCTATCCAACGCAACAGCAACCAATCAGTCAAACATTGACGCAAATAAGCCGTTACTTCTCAAAGTTGTCTTACACAAATGACGCAATTCTCAAGCCGTCACGCACGAAATGACGCAGCCCACCAAGTGACACAACTGCTTACATGCTCGCCACGAATATGGTATCGTTCGTTCGCCTATTCGCCGAAACACTGGTAGGGGAGTATGCGGCGGTGCGATATCTTTATGAACTAGTACCAACATCACGCGAAGACGATCGTTTTGGCATGATCGGCTAAGTACTCGCGTTCGGGACGGAAGGTACCCAGAACGAACCTTCCATCAGATGTTTCAGAGAAGGCAGGGTAAGTGCCAAAGACGACGAACACTCTGAACGTCCACAGACTTGGTGCACCGCTGAAAACATTGAAAAGTTTTCTGCGTTTGTACATAAGAAGAAGCTTCAAACAACGACGGGGTGAAAATGGAAACAACTATTTTGCCACATCCTTCTTACTCTCCTGATTTTGCCCCCTGAAACTTCAGAATATTTCTTAAACAGACACATCACTTGTAGTTTCGTTGATTTCAATCCGGAGATGAAATTCAAAGTGCATCGTAGGGTATATTAAAGTACATGGCTGAAAATGGATTCTAAAAATGTTACGATGCACTTTACAAGCTTTGGCAAAAGCGTGCTGTTGCTCAAGGGTCTAATTTTTAAAGAGTATGTGTTACAGCAACTAGTTATAGACTCAGTCCGGGAACTTTTGAATCCCACTACGTACTAGTTTGATGCATTATGAGGCAAATAGAGGTTTTCCTTCATTTCCTCGCAGCAGCAGTCTCAACTGCCACCCAGTCAGATGTGGAAAAATGAGCAGTTCATATGGAGTAGAGCAGCGATAGAACCACTGTGCAAATTTGAGAAGGAGATAAAATAGCCAATCAAAGTACGATTTGATAGAAATGCAGCCACGAATAAGATTAAAAGTTGCAGCCTTTCTCGTATACATGCAGGAATCCTTCATCCCAAAATGATGGATTTCTCTTTCGTTGATAGAGATGAAGGTCTTGCATCAAGTAGAGATGTCCAGGAAGGTGAAGGGTAACAAACTTCTCTGTTTTGATCTCAAGAGCAATGCAGCCAATATCATCTGCTATGAAGTTAATCAGTCTCTGAAAATCAAACAGTTTTTTACAAGCAAGAACAGTTAATCAGCCAAAAGTTAAATTATTTTTATCGGATTGTTCCTATAACAAGTAATTTCTTATAAGAATTATTTATTAAAGGAAAGCGATGGGGTTAAAACCGCATATTATACACACTCGTGTGTTAATGAGCCACGTGCTAATTACGTGTAAATGTTCACTTTCAAGGTTTCTTTGGTTATTTAAGTCTTTTAAACTAAAATGTTAATCTTATAATTATCCTCTTACATAAGTAGTTTTATAATTTTCGATGCCTATTATGCATGTACTAAATAATGTCATTTTATGAAGAATATATTTTTCTTTTTTAATACCTATTTCAATACGTATCTTCCTTTTTTTCCACTTCAATTTTCCTATCTGCAATCGGCTTAGTGGCTTACAGGTAGCGTGCCTGCATCATGTACCCAAGAAGGTTGTGGGTTAGATTCCGGCTCGAGTCGATACCTTTTCTGAATGCGAAAATTGTAGGTACGCATAACATATAATTATGTGGCATGTAAAAGAACTCTTGAGTGAACTCTCTCACTGTGGGGTTCACAAGTGCTTGCCACACGATCCTTTTATCCTCTCTCCACGTTGTCTTCCTGGTCGCTCCAGACCAGGTTTTCCGCACGTGGGTACCTTCTCGTGTCCATTGCTCCCAACAATTTCTAACGGCACACTCCGAACGATCCACCTGGCCAGCAACACGACACGTCGACCAGCCTGCAGTTTTCATCCCGATGATCAGGCCTCTCTCAAACTCACTTAACTGTGAGAAATATCTTCTAGCACGTTTACCTGGCATGTTTCGCTTACCAAAGTCTTCCTACAATCGGCGGGTAATCGTCACGTTTATGAATCTTCGAATTTGCGCTGGCTTATATAGCACCCTCTTCCTTATTGTAGCGCCACCTCGGCATGTATGAGCATGCGTATTGGCACAAAACTTGGATTATTTGCATATCACATTACTCTGTACTTATTTGCAAAGTTTCGATTGTACTTAGCTTCCTTCTTGGGTCAATTTCGAAATATAATATTAAATAACAGTATCAAATGTGTAGGGGGGACAATTATATGCTTTTCTAATATAGATATATTTAATTAATTAAATTTTCTGTTTTTTACCTAATTAATATTTTACTCAATACGACTTAATCTTCGATGAAATATATTTCAGACCAATTCGACCAAAATAATATAGCAAAGAAATGAAATTCATCGAAGAAAAAAGGCAAGCAAGAAATATATTTAAATGAATTCTCTGTTGACTTTTTATTATAAATAGCCTTTTTTCATCCCTTTGATAAATGCAAAAGATAACAATAATGGCATCAGAACATTTCTTTTGATCTCTCTTTTATGATAACTAGGAAGTTTATTATTTTATACCACCGCTTGCGTATCGAAAAAAGAGAATATTTTACTTAAAAAACAAAGAAAGAAGAAAGTAATTTGATCGATGAAACTTGAAAAAGAAATTATTTGTGTACTGATGTTCCTTTTATAAACCTCTTTATTAATATCAGAGGTTTTTGTTTTAGAATATTTACAAAATTCATTATGAAAAGTGCTTTTTTTCCCCATAAAGCTTTGAAGTTACTTAGTTCAATGTTTGCTTTCTTTATTACCAAAAGTAAGGAAAGATAAATAAAAATTTCTTTTGCAATTGAAGTCTATTTTCTTTTCACATTTGATAACTTTGAACACGTTGACAAAAAGGACCCTTTTTTGCTTTTTCCAATGGAAAGTGCATTGTTTTCAGAAAAAATCTGTTCAGTATATATTTCCTAATACTCAAAATACTTTTCTTTATTCAATTAGTACTAAGGAAAGAGTATTATATTATATTTAATTAAACTTCAGACGTTACATGTCTAATATATTGCGTCTTTTATAATTTTTATAAGCTTATAATGACAAACTAATTTTGCCTTATTATTTTAAGTAACTATGGCATTAGCGGTATGACTATTACAGAGAAGATTTAAAGTTTCCACATTTATCCTGAGAAATCTATGTTCTTATTAAACTCAAAATAACTGAAAACATAGACATATAGGAAACTTATATTTAATATACTGAAAAGGAAGAGTTAAAAAATAAACTCACAGATTTTTATGGGTTAAAAAAAAATTTTTTTTTACAATTGTGGCTGTTAAATATGTTATAAACCAGTTACGTCTCAGTCTCCTAAAAAGATAGTAGTAACTGCGCTATCAGCCATATTAAAATACTCTATGATTAATATCAATGCAAAATAAAAGTAAAATTAAATAATAGAAAAACTTATTTTTAAAACAAGGGTTGGCAATCTATGGCACGCGTGCCACATGTGGCATGTGATACAATTCTCATTGGTACTCTGCACTGTAGAAATTTGTTAATTTTTGAGTGGATGGAAATAGATAAATTTCTAATAGATATTATTTCACAAAGATCTTCAGAATTATGTACATTTACGGAATTACGAAAACATCTGGAAGATAACTTTAAAGATAAATGTACTGCTATTTTGTAAGTTATTGAATGCCATTTCTGTAGATATTTAATTGTTTTGAAGAGAATTGTGAAATTGTGCTTGGTTCTACATTTCTAAGTAAAAAAAATCTTTCCTCATATAAAAAACATTTCGAGTCTACAAAGAAACTGTTCAACAACTGAATACTCAGTATTGTATCAAATTTAAAGTCATCAATTATACACCTAATTTTGCTATATGAAAGTAGTGCAAGCACTAAGTTCGTCTCAAAATTTTTATTTATCTTTTTATTTAACTACAGTGGTGGCCAAAATTGTGGGCATTTTTTAAAAATTGTTAGGTGTCTTTAAGTTTGTATGTTTATAGAAAATTTATAGTAATAATAAGTTTAAGTAATTTATACCATTTTAAAGGAAGTTTAATACTGAATTCAATATAAAAACCAAAATTCAAATGTTTGCAACGCATAAAAAGTAATGCTGTAATAACTGTCAATATACATTAGATACTGATGATAACTGTGAGTTATCTGAGCGTAATATGGTTGCCTTTATTTTTTATTACAACTTCACATCGATGTTTTATTGACCTGAAAAAAGTTTTAAGCTCTTCCTTAGTTATTACATGATGCCAGGAAATCATTATATCCTTAATTAGTTCCTTTTTATTTCATGGGTGCCTCATTCGGAAAAAAGTTTTCAAAAGGTGCCACAGTTTTCGATATGATTACGGTCAGGATTGCTTCCTGACTGAAACAACAACTCAAAGATCTTGGAATAATATCAGTCTTTCAATTACTTTACTGTGTGGCAAGGAGCAGAATCTTGTTGAAAAATAAACGAAGCATTGTTGGTAAACATATATCTGATGGAATGAAGAATTTTGGGTTCTAGAATGGTGTCATTGTATTTTATGACATACCGTCGAGGATATGAAGGCGACCGATACCATCTGCTGATATTAGTTACTAAGTGATAAAACTATGTGGGTACTTCAAAGTTACCTGGATGCAGCATTTCTGCTATTTTACGTCTTACATATTTTAGTCTATCACTGCCGAATAACGATATTTTAGTTTCATCCTTCTACAGAACTTGTGACCAATAATCATTTGTCCAATTTAATGTGTTCTATTGCCCACTGTAGTCCTTTTCAGCGTTGATGTAAGTTGATAAGGCTTTCTTCGTGGAATTTTAACTTTTAGTCTTACATCTGATTGTTTTTGAACTGACAGAAACACCAGCATCACTCAGATAAATTCTGATGGATGTCCACGAAATTCTTTTATCATTGAAACATAGTATTTTTGTTCTGTCTTTAACAGATGTGGTGAACCTTTTTTAGTCTGTTCCTTCTTTTCTTTTATTAAAGTTGTCACATCTGGCATCCTAAACAAATTCTCTGTCTTCAGATGTAGTCACTAAACTACCCATCTGTTATGTAATTTTAACAAAGTAAATACCATTTCCTTGTCACACACGTATCCAATATACTCTTTTATTTGATGTCATTGATTTTTGACTAAATATCATTGCTATCCTGGCCAGAAAACAGCCTTGACCTCCATCCAATCGAAAACTTGCGGCACTATTTTCAAGCTCTTGTTCGAATGAGGTAACCATGAAATAAAAAGGAACTAATTCAGGATATAATTGTTTCCTGTCATCATGTATTAACGAAGGAAGAGCTAAAAACTATTTTCAGCTCAATGAAACATCGATGTGAAACTGTAATAAAATTATAGGCAACCTCACTAAGTTCTGATAACTCACTGCTATCATATATAATGTATATCGACAGTTATTACAGCCTAAATTTTTATGCCTTACAAACATTTCAATTTTGTTTTTGTATTAAATTTAGTATAAAATTCTGTTTAAAATTATATAAAACACTTAGCATTTTGTACAACGTAAAATTTTCTATAAGCATACAAAGTTAAAAAACCTAAAAATTTAAAAAAAAGGGTCCCAATTTTGGCTACCACTGTATAGTGAAGAGAAATACTTATATTTTATGTGTGTGTGTGTTGTCCATTTTTTATTTTAATAAATATGTTTAAAAATACATATTATATGTACAATTTTAATTTTTTTATTGAAGAAGTAATTAAATTTTATGTTAAGAAATACATTTAAATGATGCAAAATTATTACACAATCTTAAGCTGTAAATCTATATTACTGACCTCTATTCTTTAACTTTACATGCATTATCGCTGTAATCGAATTGTTTCAAAAATGTTCTATTGTGTGGAACGTGAATCATTTTGGTAAATTGGCTTGGCATGCCACAGCTAAAAGGTTGTCAACTCCTGTTCTAAAAGATCTCGCAAAAATTTCTCTCGATTTTGTAATTTTTTTTGTACAGTAAAATTGTATTGCTTCTCTAATTTCTTTTATATTTTTTTTGTTTATTGACCAGTTGAATTTTAACAATTCAGTATGAAAAAAATTCAGTTAATTTTTAACAGAAACTAATCGAATTGCTGTCATTATGTGGAATGTTACGAAAGTAAGTTTCGTCATTTGTTGAAAAAGAACGTGGTACTACAGGAGACAAACAAAAAATTGTAATAAGAGCCCACAGCCATTTCAATGACGGAAGTAACGTCAGCATAAGAGGTCTGAAGCTCAGAGTCCCAAAGGAGAGAGAGTAGTAGCAGACTGGTGTACCTGAGTACAGATCACGATGGTAGACATATATGGTCTGAGAATGGAAATTTATCCGACATGAATGAATATCCGACAAAATTATTCGACATGAATAAATGTCCGACGAAAATTATCCAATATGAATGAATTCTAGACGAAAATTATCCGATATGAATGGCATAGGGCTAGTGTGTCCATCATCAATCAACGCTTCGATGCCGTGTATTGTGAAATGGTCAAGTCTCGTCAAGTGGTTAATCGCTGACGTTGCATGTTCAGTGATAATTACATTAGCACAACAATAAACAATCACAAGCTATTATAGTATTACCTGATTTACTACCAAAAGCAACAATATAAAAATTATGGACCTAAATAGAATAAAAAATTTAATGTTCTAAAATTTATAATTGTAAATTTAAAATCTATATCAGGAACTGAATAAACCACAACAAAATCAACAGTTCAAAGCATTTAAAAAATTGGAACGCGAAAGATACAAAATTAAAATAATTACACAAAAGTGAAAATACACTCATGGACAAAAAATTTAGCGCACCAAGAAATAATAGCGGAAACGTAACGAAACTTGACGTGAAGGTACATGTCGGGGAGATATGCAAATGATTAGAAATGCAGCGTAATTGCACATTACGTATAGACGGTAGAGGGCGTTTATCGTCGTTCTCCGTGGAGTATAAAACAGGTAACCAAATCATGCTTGAGCGCGCTGAATCGTTTACAAAGAAAAAGTTGAGGTAGACATGCCATTACGCCGTTTTAGAAGACAATATGAGCAGCTGTCGCAGTTTGAGAGGGGGAGAATCGTCGACATGATGGAAGCTGGGTGGTCAGCTAGGCAAGTAGCTCGTCAATTTGGCCGCTCTCAATGTGTTTTAAGGAGGGGTTGGGACCAGTGGATCCGAGGGATGTCATTTACACGAAGACCAGGATCGGGACGCCCACGACAGGCCAGTTGTCGAGAAGACTGCCACATCGTAAGCAATGCACGCATACAGCCAACTGCTTCATCGGGTAGGTACATGAAACACCTTCAATAGGGGCCCCAGTGTTTTCTTGAATCATACGAAGAGGCCTGTCTGAAGGACATTTAGGATCTCGGCGCCCATTACGTGTGCTTCCCGTGACGCTCATCCATCGACGCCTCCATTTGGAGTGGTGCCGCGCACATAGAAACTGGACTGCAGCGGAATGGAACCAGGTCGTCTTTATCGACGCGCGAATCCAGATCCAATCTCAGCAGTGATGACAATTGTGTTCGTGTGTGGAGACCCCGTGGTGAACGCCTCAATCCTACCTTTACTTTACAGCGACACATCACTCCCACAGCTGATGCGATGGTATGGGGTGTAATTGCATACAATATGTGGTCACCCTTAGTATAGATCAGTGGCACCATGACCGCCCAGCGGTATGTCCATGACATCCTGCAACCACATGTGTTACCACTCATGAAACGGCTCCCAGGAACTATTTTTCAACACGACAATGCTCGTTCCTACACTTAAAGGTGTCACAAGACTGTCTCCGCCCCGTTACTACCCTTCTTTCGTCTACCCGATCCCCAGATTTGTCTCCAATCGAGCATATCTGGGATCATTTGGGACGGCGAGTTGGGCATCCCACGAGTTTGAATGAACTAGAGCAGTGCTTCTCAAACTTTCAGTACTGGCGACCCAATTTTCAGTCATAATTTTTATCGCGCCCTTCTTATACAATACTAATGTATTGAATGAAATACTAATGCACTTTGAGAGAGAGATTTTAAAACTACAATACGATCTTAATTATAAACCGTACATCTTCACAAGATAAGTGTTAAATTTTGTATATGTTACTTTTAAGTAATATATTTTAAGTAAATTACTTTTAAGTAGTAGGATAATTATTATGCTATTTTTCTTTCTCTAATTTTTAAATTAGAACAGATTGTAAAATGATATTTAATTAAGGATTTATTCCCTGCATCATCCATTTCTATAGGTACAAATATTATTAGAAAAATAGTCTAGTTTATGTTGCTCTCTATCATATTCATCACATCTGGCAAAAATCCTGGCGAACGTTTGCGGGAGTCTGAGGAACCTATCGGACGTCTACGCAAAACACGTAAAATTCTGCACCTGGCACAATTCGATTCAGTTTTGGTCGAGTCGATACTTCTATAGCTACCGAATCTGTCTTGAATGTACATTTTATAATTTACGCGTTAGTTGTAAATCACGGTATTAAGTATTTACGGCAGTAGATTAAAACAAAATCATAAATATATTTTTAAGTCGTAGAGAACATTCGATGATAATAAAGTATCAACAAGTACACAGAAGAGCATGGTTCTGAAAATTAAATAAATGATATATTCTAAAGAATACTTAAATTTTGGATTTACTATTACTATTACTTTAAATACCTGGGTAAAACTTACATGTGTACTTACTATGTGTTAAAACGTAAAAATCTGAAGAACAATATGCGGGTGTGGTTTTTAAAACCATAGAAAATCATTTAGCCATGTTGGCAAAGAATTTTAAAAAGTATTTTCTTGGTGAGGACAACTTGGTAGCAAGTTACGAGTGAATTAGGGGTCTATTTCAAGATACTCCAGAAGGGCTCTCAACTTCCGAGGAAGAAATTTTCATAGATTTCACATCCAGTGAAAAATTAAAAGGCAATTTTGTAATAAATCGCTTTTTGAATTTTGGGCAGAGATTGATGATAATTTTCTGCACTGAAAACAAAAGCAATCCGTATACTATCATCATTTTCAACATCCTACCTTTGTGAAATCGGATTTACTGCTGTGGCTGTTTTGAAGATAAAATATAAATCTCAGCTAAATATAGAAAAAGAACTTAGAGTGTCAATTTCTGATATTAAACCTTCCTTTGAAAAACTTTGCTCTACAAGACAAGCCCATGGAAGTCACTAATAATTATTAAACTTGTTCTTATACTGGCTGAAGTACCCACTCTTCACACGACTTTATTTTTTTTAAAAAAAATTATTCTGTATATAATAGCTTAATTGTAAGGAGAGTAAAACTAAGTGCATGACAATGTATACAAAAATGAAAAATGATTTTTTGAAATGAATGCTCATATTATAAATAGTTTTGAACTAACTGTAATTTTAAACCTCACAGAATTGGCATTTAGAATTAATGTTAAGTAATGAAAAAGAATGTAAAATTCCAATAAAAAGAATAATTGTGTTATTTTTAATATTTAAGGCGAGAACACTTCAAAATGTTTTAGCCCGGAATCAAGTGTGCACTCTATATTAACGTTAATGTTCCCGTGGAGTGACTCACCCCAATCCTTTTTTTTAATAATTATTTTTACTATATACAATAAAATTCACAATTTCCTTGAATAATTTAACTAAGAGTAAATATACGAACCTATTTCAAGAACTTTTCAATTTGTCTTCGAAAATTTGAGAAGAAATCCATTAAAACTGAACTAAATTGTTTCAAATGTGCGTAACTTTAATAAAGAACACAAATCACAGACACTTTTCGCTAACATTCAATTCAGTGTATTCAATATAAAATATAGATATTAGTTCTAAAAAAGAAATGTGTTCAACTGTTTTCATCATGCATTATATGTTTCAGAATACTCATAAAAATAAATCTTGGCCAAATAATTCTTCAAAGTGCTCAATATGCTTATCCATATATCATAAAACTCTTTCGCATGGAAAAAGGTGAAACAGAAATATATTATTTACAACTCCCCTAAAAAAAGGGACGGAGATAACCATACCAGTAATTTTGAAGGTCAGTTAAAGTAATATTTTAGGTTAAAAGAAACGTAATAAAAAAATCTCTCATCGTGGGATTACAGCAAAGCAAATAAAATATTTTTTAAATTTGGTTAGAGGATCAAAGATAGGGAATGAGCGTTTGAAGTAGAATCTTTTATTTTTGATGACGTAATTTTGCCAGTTGATATATATGAATCCTATCAGTGTAAATCTGTATTGATATGCGTGCCCCTGGTTCACTAATCCTGACCAAGACCATGGATTTGGTCTCCTAAATGTCACCTTGTACCGAATTCGTTCTCAAATATCGGGGCCCCGAACTAATCAAAAAGAACTAGGGAGATTGTTTTGTGAGAAGACTGTAGAAGCAACAACGACCGTCCATTTCTCTTGAGTCAAACTTTATGTAACCTGAGTTTGTATTGCCGTATGGTATGTTTGCGTAAACTTTAAATTTGTGCCATCGCGGATTTGTTTATCTGCTTTTGTTGTTTCCTCTTAAAAGTAAATCTCTCTTTTTTGTATTTGCTAGTTTTCCGAAATAAATTTCTATTTGCACCGAAAAAACATGCGTGTTAATTGCATGAATATTTTTTTACATTTAACAGCTATTCAACCTCGTAGTGTCAGAAGTGGGAAACCGAAGTGAATGTCAGTGACCGTCTTCAAGAAATGACGTGTCGAAGCAATTTAAAGCTTCATTGGTTATAATTACAGATATGTAACTAGGATTAGATGGGATTAATGACGGAGAAGAAGAAATTAAATAAGAAATTATAGTAGTATTGAAGAATATTCTGTGGAGGATGAAGGTCGAAGTGCGCACCGAGTTTTATTGGAGTGGTTTCTTCAAAGTAATTGCACGCCATGACAATCACGGTGGCAATTATGTTAAAAAAATAGGGCTGGGTGCATAGATCATGAAGCCATGGTATATTTTGATCCGGCAATAAAGTTTATGTGTGAAAAAGAATCATAAATCTTACTTTCGATACGACACTCGTATATTGTGCCAAATTAGATTCAAATAACACATTTTGCAAATTTTTGAAACTAAACGAAGAAATAAAGAAAGGAAAATGTGGCACAAATTCATGTAAGTAAAAATTAAAAAACCTTAAATTGTTAACCATTATTGCTCATTTGTTTTAAGAATAGATCATTGATTTACTTTTTTGTTTCATTCAACAATAAATTTCTATATGTTGAATCCAGTGATAAGTTTGTGCGTATACTATACTGTTCGAATAAATTGGAACAAGCATTTTTTTTTTCTTGTTTCAGTTGGTATACGATTATCAGTGATGTCTTGAACCCCCTCAAATAGGTTATATCTGCCTAAATGTAATGTGAGTGATCAATCATGACTATAATTTACTCGTTTGATTGTTTTGGTGTATCAATTGTCCAGTTGTGAACCTTTCAGTGTGGCAGCTGGTGGTTATAATTTTGTGTTCCTTGTAACACGTATTACTTTTACTTGTTCTGAGATTGATATTACTAAAGGAAGCTTTTTAAAATAATTACACTTTATTAACAACTTCTATAACTAAGAGAGATATAACTACGGTAGTTGGTGTGGGCGACTCAAGTGTTTCAAGAATTTTAAGAACATTTCAAGATTTCGGGACATCGTCCCCAAAAGAAAAGGAAAATGTGAGCTCAAACGGAAAACTACTCTAAGAACTGATACAATTCTAATAAGAAGATGCAAATAAGTCCAAGAAAGATAAGACCTTCGAAGGGTTTATTGGATTATGGTGTTGAAGTGAGCCCCTCAACAATACAGAAGAGGCTTCTGGAAGTTAGCTGTAAGGTGGCAAGATCGAAGTAAAAGCAATTTCTAGTTCAAAAAAGGGGGGGGGCAGTTTAGCATTGGCCAAAAAATACCAATTTTAGACTGTTAATGACTAGAAGAAGGTGATTTTTTTAGTGATGAAATGCAATTATTTGTGCAGGAATCTTAATTAGTTGTAGTTAGACGAAGTGAAGATGAGATTGCTACAGATCATACCCAACAGACTGTAAACACTCTTCTAAGCAAATGTTTTGGGGTTTTTTCACAACGAAGGGCACTAGAAGCTTAGTCCGTCTTAAAGTCAGGATGAATTCTGTCAAATACATATAAAAATTACAAAATTACAAATTAAAATTAGAATTATTACTTTCATGGAAACATTTGATGGAACATTTCAACTTATGACTTGGCTTCTTATCAAAATTCGAAATTGGTCCAAATTATCATGCTGGAAAAAAACAAAAGTGCTTAATCGTCCTGGTAATTCATCAGGTCTTAATCCTATTGACAATTTATAGCATATTCTTAAGAGTCGTTTTGTTAAGATGAGTTGCACAACAACAGAACAAATGATAAAAATTGCTATACAAATGTTGTTCCAAGATGATGAAGTTAAGAACATGTGTGCTACACGAGTGAAGTTAATACCAAGACAAGTTGAAGAGGTCATTTCTGCTACAGAGATACATATTTAGTACTAATATAGAGGTTTTTCTGTCTACTTAAGGAATGTAATGATTTAAAGCCAAAGTTTTGATAAAATCGGTTTCTTATCGCTTGTACCAATTAATTCGAACCAATTAAATATCTAATAAATAATTTTACGTACGAATTCTAATATAGATTAAAGTCTATTAATTTTTGAGGAAAAGGAAAATATTTTGAAGCAATTAAGTGCCTTCAGCTGTTACCTGGAGGGGAAATGAGTGGCAAGTAATCGAAATATATACCATAATCTGAGTGTTAATTCAGTGATTTATGCCATTTGTGTGCACGAGTCAACTGGACCTAACATCTAGAGTAAGAGCGAATTAATAAAAGTTAAAAGGGATATTTATTCTACACCAAACAAATTAGATTACTATTCTTAGATTAAGTATACATAAATTTTCCGTTTCTCAAAATTCAGCAAAAGGAATTTATAACACAAATCGTATTTCAAATTCTTATGAGTTATGCATTTATTTTGATGATGTGTTTAATAAAAAACAAAACTAATTTTTATTTTAATACTACCCAAAAGTATACAGATTTTCTTTTGAATATTGCATTTTTTACATAAAGAAAATTAAGCGCAAGGAAGGAAATACATTTTTTTTATTAAAATCAAGCATGTATAAAACTCACAGATAATGAAATGATTAAATATACATAGTCGTAACACCCATCAATGGCTAATAATTACATGCTGAGAGCTAAAATTAGTAATTGGGGAAGCCCCAGCGGAATTGTGTTCGTGTAAAAGTAGATGTAATGAAAGTGATAAACACTCCTAATCTAATCTTGCACTACATTAGACATTCCGCCAAGTGTTCATTTATTGTTAATTGTGCTATGTGTTCCACTATCCGTGAACTAAAGAGTTTCATCTCATTAAATCCATTGATGGTACAAATAGACCCCGTTAGGACGAAATTTTAGTATGGTTACCTTGATAAGCAATCGCTTGTGGTATAATTGCTCGACGTTGCGACGTCATAATTCGTGTTTTTCATTTTACAAAATTCATATTAATCTTTTGCTTGGACGATGCTGCGCTTTCCTTTTAAGAGCTCTTCAGCTCTTTTCAGCGCGTTCAGCTCTTTTGTATTGGTGAAATTTAAAGAGATATAAAGAGTTCTCTGTTATAAGTGTTATTCTAATATACTAGTTGTTCCTATTGGTGAATTGTAAAATGTAATAACCGAGATGGAAAAATGAAAATGTTTTTATTAAGTTCTTTTTATCGGATAATATTTCAAATAAACTTTAAAAGAACTGCAAATTAGATTAAAATGAAAGAAGAATTCTGTAAATAAAACAACAAGGTTAGGAATTAAATGTGTCAGAATTCCCCCTTTATTTCTTGGTTTCATCAGAAAAAAGTATTGCAATAAAGATGAAAGAGACAACAAAAAATGTAAGACAGAATTTAAAGTTGCATTTATATTTTCTTAATACTTAGCAAAAGAGTGCTTTACCATCAAGTTTAAAGTATGAACTTGAAAATGATTTTCAAGCAATGGCTTGGGGATACACAATACAATTGTTTTTTTCATTTGGTGTGTAAATGTAAAGATTTTTGAATTGCCATATTGAGAACAGGCAACTCAAAGTTGTCCGTGTAAATACAGCGCTTGTGTATGTTGATAACTGTCATTTTAAGCAAATAATCCGAGCCAATTTAGTTTAAGAATGAAATGTAAAAGAAATTACAACATTAATATTAATTGAAGTAAAAATTTATCCCATACAATGGAATAAGCTTAAAACTTATCAAACAATGGTCAACCGCGTAAACGCATAAACTGAGCAGAATATATAATATTTATATTAATTTAAGTTAAAACTATATCTAAAATAAATAAATAAATCCAAAATGTAGCTTAGAATTGTGGAAAAAATAAGCTTAATTTCGAAAGCAGTGCAGTTCAAAAAGAGTAAAAGGAGAATTGTAAACACAAACCATGTTGCCAAAACTAAAAAAAAAACTGTGAAAAGAATTTTATAATTAAAATATTTTTGTAAGAGTTAAAAAAATAGTTTTAATAATACCATAATAACCAAATAAGAGAGTTAATACAGTTGAAAATGTAGTGATAATGTAAATATGTAACAATATTGTGTAAGAAACTTCTCAATGAATGATCTGTTTAGAGATAATGTGGTGTCATATTATAAGTTATGAAAATATATTTCAAAATTAATTTTTAATAAATCTGAAGAGAATTTCAAAAACTCCTCCAGATGCAACCCATCATTACCTGTAGTTTAAAAGTACTAAATTTCACGCGTCTGGTTTTCCGGTTTTGTGCAACGTCGTACATACAATCAAACGTTCCATAAATAATTCGATGCTGCTGCCAACTGATGATGATGAAAAGGGTGAATGTAGAAAAAAGAATCACCAAAATATAAAAATGAAACATTTTTTTAGCATGAATATGCTTATGACTTTTTTGAAATATCAGCGAAACTCGCTAAAATGTCTCGGAGTGCTACGATTTACGATGAGGATTTGTATGTGATACAAGGAAACAGACAAAGATTCCCATTTATTAATAATATATTCTAAATATTTAAAAATATGACTCTAAACACACATTCTAAAGCAGTGTTCCTCAAAGTGAGGGATGCGCCTTCTTACGAGGGTGTGATAACCTTATATGAGGAGCACGAGCATATCGAATAGTCGAAAATAAAATATTCTTTAAAAGAATTCTTAATTTACTGAAAGGAAACAAAACAAAATACATTCTGACACAACAGAAAGTAAAATACACATTTATACTCATAAATATATCAGTTCTGCACAATGTATTCACTAATTAATTTATGAATACGAAGTTAAGGCTGTCTTCGGTTAATGTTAAAGAATAGGACTCGAATTAGGTACATTTTTTCAGATATAAAAGATATGAAAAATTAATATTATATTCTGGTTTCACTATCCCTTAGAGAACCACATATTTTATCATTCTTCACTTTTTTGACCGAGCTGAGCCCTTTTTTTCTGGCGTAAAATGTGTTTCGCGTTTTTCTCCTATATCGTAATGTTAAATGAGCTGTCCTTTCACGTGTTAAAATGAAAAAAAGATATAATTCAAGAAATATTTTGAAATTTTAGAAACACTATCTTGTTAACAGATGCATAAGTTATAATTTTGCAAATTTTCATGAAAATTGAGGCATTTTTCTGTCTGAAAATGTGTTCCGCGTTTAGTTCAGGCTCTCGAACTTTTGCCGAAAACACCCTTAAGAGAAAAAGTTTAATAATTACTAGTGATCCCATGGGCTTGCCACATACAAAATTTAATATTTATCTTGATAATTTGTAGGGGTAATAATGGAGGTCGTATAGTTGCTTTAGTGTCAAAGTACATTATTAATAAATTCAATTCATTATTATTGTATGCAAGGGAGTGCGATGAAAATTATGATTGAAAACTAAGTTGCCAACATTGAAAGTTTGAGAAGCACAGTTCTAAAGCTCTCCCTCAAAGCAACGAGACTATTTCGAAAGTGCTTTGAGAAACAGGGACCTCAAATAAAGATACAACGAATGAGATCTGAAATGCGAAAACTTAGAAGAAATAAATTTCCAGTAAAAATGCATCCATGGAGAATTGGTTAGTAAAGGAGGATAACCAACCCCCATGGAGGTTGGTTATTTAATTATTTATTATTTATTTTTTTTGGCCAGGTAGTCTAATCATTTTAACTGAAACCTTTAAACTGAGCTAGTGAATCCTTTTAACTCAGCCTAACTAACTAAATAGTTGTTTGTGTTAAGGTTAAGATATGTTTATTTTATTGTAAGCATTTTTTATTGAAAAATATCCCTTCTGTCTCTCCTCTCTACTCGTATGTATTACTCACTATTTTAATCGCACTTTTTGTACTTTAACTTTTATTTACTTTTAACTTTAGCTCTTTTAAGTAAAATCTGAAACAATTAATTTACAATAAAATAAGACATTTTAAAATTTAAAAAAATATTGTTTGTAAATACACCTTTAGTTTTTTTTAAAAAAAATATTTTTTTGAACAAAAAAATTGAGTTAAGTAATTCTTTCAGCTTGAAATTTTAAATTTCAAAACTTTCTGTCAAACTAATAAAAAAGTTTACCTACAACTGAATAGTAATTTTTTATGCGTTTATTTTTCTTCAGGATGTGGAATTTTGAAAATGTTTATGATAACAGTTATAAAACTAGCAAAGAAATAAGAAATAAAACCTTCCCCCTAGTACTTTCATGAAAACCGTGATAAATTGTGGAAAAAGCCTCTAGTGGACTAATCCAAAGAAAAAAAAGTAATTGCAACTCAGAGGATCATTTTTCTTTTATTCTTCTCTCTTTTCTTTCTATCCCACTCCAAATCTCAAAACAGAATCATGAAAGATTTCACACTTCGACTGAATTTATATCCGACAATAATATTTTGAGAGAACGACTTTTTCACTTCGTCTTATTTCTACGAGTAGATTCCATATTAGCTTAAATTACAGCAAGATATCTCACGTTCATTTAGTTAAGATTTATGTGGAACGGTTATATGTGTACTTAACGGTCATTTCCACCGTGGTACAAAAATATCTTTCTTATGGGGAGACAGATCAGACGTTTCGCATTTGAAAATTTCTGTGAAATGTAAATGAAAATGAGTTTCATAAAGATGAATGGCATCATTGGAGCAAATAGTGGGACTCAAATTGGAGGGGGAAGCTTAGAAGACAGATTGGTTGCCATTTTTTTTTCGTTCCACTGCCATGTTTGTATGTAATCTATGATAAATTATTCACAAACAATGAATCTTTAAATAAAAAGACAAACGGTACATATGTTTAAGAGGTAAATGTATCATGTGAACTAAAAAGAGTTATATTTACCCTATAAAATAGGGACTCGAAATGCATACCGTAAAATATAATTAGCAAATACGATGGCATTTACGATGATGGATTAACCCTTTAAAAGAGTAAACTTTTGGTCTGATTCTGTCATTTTTTTTATCGAATTCAAAGTATTTATATATTGATTAAAATTATAACTATTAGATTGGGGAATAAGTTCGTAGAGGGTTTATCAAAGACTTTTAATTTAACAAAAATCAATAATTATAACAATACGTTACTCAATTATGAATTCGCCGTTGCTATTTACGTCCTCCTCCCCCCTCTCAACATATTTGTCGATGGCATTCCGCCAAATATCACCTGATCTGGAATCGAAGTTGTGGTTGAGCCAGTTTTTAAGGTTCTCTTTATTGTCAAAGGTAATGCCTCTCATACGATTCGACATGGGTTCTGCAGGGAGCAGAAAAGAAGATAATCCGTCAGTGAAAGGTCCGTAGAATACAGCGGATATGTAAGAACTTCCCATTCGATCTCTTGGAATGCGGCTTTGTTGACTTGTGCAACATGGGGCCTGACGTTGTCGTGAAAGAGTATGATTTGGCCTTGCCGATGTGGTCTTTTCTGTCGAATAGCCTATTTCACTCAGAAAAGCTGAGCTATGTAGAGCTCTTTGTTGACCGTGACATTCCTTTCGAGCATTTTCCAGTTCACCATGCCCTCCCAGTCCCCCCAAACGCAGATTTGGGTGGAGGTCAGGCTTCGCCCTCAGCTTTGGCGTATCCCCGTATAGGCATCATTTCTCAACTCTTGTAACGATTCAGTAGAAAAGTGCTGTTCATGACCGCATGTAGCTTGATGGCGGGTTAGATATTGAGACGCAATTTGTTGTTTTCGTTAAGCTCGTGAGGCACCCAGGCTACCAATGTTTAGGTAAATCCCATATAAATGAAGATGATTGAGAATCGTTTTATGATCGCAGTTCAATTTATCGGCCAAATTACAACTTATTTGGGGACCGTCCTCCTTCAAAAGTTCTTTGAGACGCTATTCGTCGAATTCAGAAAGTCTTCCACTGCGAAGGTTGTGGTCGATGGGAAAATTACCATTTTTGAACTTTGCAAACCATTTCCGTACCGTAGACTTGCTTATGACACCTTCTCCGTATAAATTGTAAACGTCCTAGGCTGCTTCAGTAGCTTTTTAGCCTCCAAGAAAAGCGAAGAAGAGCAGGTGTCAAAAGTGTTGCGTTTCCCCTACTGGATAATCCATTTCTAAGCCTCAAAAGTAGTAAAAAATTAAATTACACGAAAAGACGATTAGCTGAGTTTTGTACAGAAGAAAGAGCTCAATCGAATGAGTACTATACACTACGTCAAACAGCAAACAGCAAAAAAAAAACCCGTGTAAAACAAAAGAAAATTTAAAAACGCTACGAGCTTTTTCCCCAACCTAATATTTAATAAAAATTCAGTTTACAAATGCATTATAAATTTTCGATTTTCCTGAAATGTACAGGATGATTTTTCTTAGCTGACACTATTCGGCCACCTGTAACTCTATCTAACAAACGCAATGGCTACTGACTTAGCATGCAGATTAATGATGGCATAAAAAGTTATGTGAAACAATAGTTTCAAAAATCTCCGATAGAGATATTTATAGTGCTGTTGTAGTTAATCAAACAGAGAAACATCATAAAACGCGATTATTAGAGCAAAACCCAAATTTATGTCTTCATATACGACAACTATACCAGTAATTTAGGCAATAAAAACAAGTAGACATTTTCGAAGAATGGTATTCTCAGATGAAGTGAACCGGCTCAAGGGAAAATGCGACTCACGTGTATTATTGATAAGGATATAAACGAGCCAAAACGTGCATTATTGGTAAAGATGAATAATCTTAGTCATTCATAGCTCCTTGTAAGCTTAGAACCTGACAGAAGCTACATAATGTGGTCTTGATGACTTAACACTTTGAAAGGAAAGAATAAGAATCTCAAAGAAACATAGTCACTGACAATTCGCCCAGGTCGAGGTCATACAGCTGTGCCTGAAGAAGTGATAACAGATATTACAACTGTAATCGTCGACTGATCACAGAGAACTACGTAGATACACATATCGCAGACAGTATGGGATATTCCTTGTGATATGTAGCTTAAGCCAGCGTTTCTCAAACTGTGGGGTGCCCCCCCAGGGGGCGTGATAACTCTAAGAGGGGGGCGATCTTACTGAAAAGTTGAAAACAAGTGAATATTTAAAAAAAATTATTAATTTACTGAAAGTAAACAAAAATAAGTTTCTGACATAATCAAAAGTAAAATACACATTTACACCGATATAACACACTTATAAATGTATCAGTACTGCACAATGTATTTTACAATTAATTTAGCAATACTAAGTTAAGAACGAGTTTAATAATCACCAGTGAACCCATGGCTTCTTATATATAAAATTATGTTAAAAAATTAACAATTATCATAATAGTTTGTACTGTTTACAATTAATCCTTTAACTACCGATTAAAAGTTACGTGATTCACTCTCCAATGCCACGTAAGCTTGCGTATGCAATGTATTGGGGGGTGGAGAAAAGCAATAAAAAAAAAGCAAATCCTGTGGAATAAATAAATCCTTCGCAAACACTGTCAGTCTTTTTATTGCATTCCAAAGCCTTCGGAATAATTTTATGAATGCCAGTGTACAGAAAAGATCGTACTTTGGAACAATGTACATATATGTCCAGGATAATTAACATTTGAACTGAGAGAGATGTGTATATATGCGCCAATGACACTTAAGAGGTTAAAATCATATTGCAGCTTTAGCGTCAAAGTGTAGTATTGTTATTGTTTGGAAGGGGGCGCTATGGTAACTCTGATTGAATATTGGGTGGCAAATGTTGAAAGTTTGCGAAGCAGTGGCTTAAGCTTCTCGGAAACGAGCGGAGAATAGATACATGGAATAATTTTTAAAAAGGGTGGTCATATTGAATGTTGTCAAATTCCTCGCTTGAGAAGTGAATGCAGTGAATAAAAATTAATATTTCTCTGTTATTTTGTGTCTGTTAGTATTTTTTTTTCTTTTTTGCAAACATTTCTTTTTTTTTTTCGTATTGTACAATACCATAAATACCCCTATCAGTGATTTCTTGAACTACAGTGAAAATCGCTTAACACGAAACTGAGGGGGACTGAGATAATTTTTCGTGTTTAAAGAATTTCGTGTTAAAGGATATTGCACTGTAGAACGTCGCTTATCCGAATCAATTGGGGTTGGACACCGTTCGGATACGCGATTGTTCGGATAACCGAAAACCGAATGCAATCCATGCAGCACATGAAACCGGACACAATACAATATTGAAAATCATCTCATGCGGAAACATGCTTGAAGAAAAACCAAAATAGGTGCAAAAAGTCGCAATTTTATCTTTATTGTGGAAAATAATCACTTATTTTTCGCTGTACAATTGTACAACATCGTTTTTTCGCTGTAAGGTCTCTGATTCTCTTGAGCAGCAGTAGTTGAATAGAACAGCACTCTGATAGTTGTTTGTACCCTTCCCCATAGAAGTCTCTAACGCAGAAAACGCGTCAGATTTTGATGGACCCGTTCTACTTTTGTTATTGTTGTCCTCGTCTTACTCAGTTTCATCGTCGGCAGGGTCATATTCTTCTTGCACGGAAGTCACAATCTCGTCATCATTTAGCATTTGAAATCTACAGTCTTCTGTATTGCATGCCATCCAGGTTTCTGCATCTTCTTCATCGTTTTCCTGAAATTCTGCGATCGATTGGAAAAATTCAGTATCTCCTCCCTGTGGGCGTCATTGAAGTCTGAAATTCCCGAAATATCCCTGATCTACGGTTTTCCCGTCACTTTTGGCCTCACGCGAAACAACTGTTGAGCATTGCATTATTCGAAGAAAAATGTAATACATGTACATGTAGTAATACAAATAGATACAGTACATGCACATAATAAATACAGTACATGTAGTTGAAAAAAATTGGCACGGATATTTGAAGCGCCGGATAATAAACATTCGGATAAATGAAGTTCTACTATATATATATATATATATATATATATATATATATATATAAATGATGCAATTTAATCAATCAAAAGGGTTAAATTCTACTTAGCGTACAGATGTGTGCGATTTTATTTTCAGATTACAATTTTTGAATATTTTGTTCAATTTCAAATTGTTTTAATAAGTATTTTTAGTTTTTGTTAAGAGTTTAACCATAAACATTATAAATATTCATTACTACGGTATGAAAGCCTATTTGTAATATACTAACACACTGAATGGAATAGTAAGACATTAGAAAACAAATGAAAGTTAAAATAATTTATTTATATGTAGATGAAAATATTTAATTTGTTTCAGAATGTTTTAATAATTTTGTAAAATAAAAATCTTAGTTCTCAAATATTTGTTAATATTCTTATAATTTTGTCAAAGCTTTGCTTTGGAAATCAGTAAAGCATATACACACATTTCTCCTAAGGTAGTGAATTTCCTGAGAAAATTATAAGCACTTTACTAGCTAATCTCGAAATTAAGAGAGTTAGAATAGAAAACTTTTTCGCGGGCACAAACGTAAAATACACTTTTCTGTGATAAAGTACTTAATAAATGTAATTTTCTCATCCACTATAAACATTATTTAGTCACAAAAAATATATCCGATCAGGGTTTTTTTTCCTGTATGTTGGCTATACCTTATGGCCACTACGCACTTAAAGTATCCAACTGGGTTCGGAACCGTGATTTTATAAAAGGGCATATATGGATAATGTTCTTGATATTTAGTGTCACTTAGATTAAAATACATGTATAAAATTGTTTTAAGGATATTTTGACAAAATAAATTATTTAAATACAATATTTTGGCAAACAAGTAACTTAGAATAACCTTTTTTTCAAAATGTTCACCTATTATAAAAAATACTTCTCAAACAATAATATTTCTCTTATATAAAGTAAAGACTTCTCCAGAGAGTCTGAACTAGGAGTTTTGAAAAATTCACATTATTTTCAGAGTTACAACTATTTGAAATAATTATCGGCTTTTTTTTCTTAAAATTTCTCCGCTCTGTTGTCGTAAAACATGGATAAACCCACTTCTAAGTTATGTATATATTTCAAAAATTTTAGCTGAGCCTCTGTAGAGAGGTCTGAGCTATATACAGACAAAATATTATTATAATATAAGCATTTTTCACAAAAGAAGAATATTTTGAAAGTGAGTCATTCTATGTTTTTTTTTTATCAAAATATTGTACTTAAATAATTTTTAATTGTAATACTATTCTTAAAACAATTTTATATACATTTTCTTATCTAAGTGACACTAAATATCATAAATGTTATCCATTTATACGCTTTTGCAAAATCACGGTTCGGAACTTAGTAGGATACCTTAAGATACTTAACTTACTTTTCAGGACAGAAATAATGAATCATATTACAAAAAACTTTTTTATGAAAAATCATCATTTATGCTCATAACTATTTCAATAACATATAAATGCAAAGTACAAGTGTAATAAAATAATAATAGAATAACTGTACAATATATAGAATACTTCCTAAAATATACATTGAAATTGGTATACATCCATGTTTTATATTTTATTTAATTTTGGTATAAAAAGTTAAAAATAAAGTAATATTTTTGAGGATTTAAATGAGCTTTTTCACAAACTTGATGATTTCAAAGCAAGTAAGACCGCTTGCTTGAAGGCACAGAGGTAAGCACAGAAAAGCCATAATGAAAGATTTTCGAACTCAAGAATCTCGTACCACATATTGTAAATGAAGTTTGCTTATTTTTCCCACCCCCAACATTCTCACGGGATTCTAAGTGCTCTCTCTCGAGTGGAGGAAGAAGGAAAATTTCAAGGTCATTTTTCTGTTCTATGTGGGCAGTGGATAGAGCCTCTATCTACATATAAAAACTTTCCATAAACCTAAATAAAAACTTTTTTTTAAATGCACATTAGCTTAATTCATTCAGATCGAGAAAAGTATACTTCAGACTTGTCGAAATTTCTTTCACAGATCAGAAACTTTGTTTATATTAATCAAAATAAAATTTGTAGATTTACACCGAGAAAAACTGTTTCCAACTTCCCATCAGAGGACATTAAAGGCGAAAAAAGATACCGTGCTGCCATCTGTATTGATTTTTATGCGCTTTAGCTTCATTTAATGTATGTGGGTAGACTAAATATGGACCACCCTCTTGTAGAAAAGTTTTTTGTTATGTGGCTAGACCTATTAGTCACATAACAAAATTAAAGGGTTACTTACACTTAATATAAAATACGCCTTATCACTTTGAAGAGATACCGAATTTTCCAGCTGCATTTTCGCCTAACTACTTCAAAAATAATTAGCAAACTTCTTAAGTGAATTATTATCACTTATTATAAATCATTTATCGAAATATTGTCACGAGAGCGTAAACCAAATAAATAAAATAAATTCGTCTTGATCGATCATAAAAATATCAGGCATTGTTTGCCATTACAAGAGTAGGCACAGTACTCTTAATGTTAAAGAATGCTAAAAAGTTCGAAATACAAAAATAAAATAGTTTAGATATTAACTTTGGAGTTCTTATCATAAATGGATAAGGTTGCACCACACTTCCATTGCAAACCAAAATTATGATCAGCGCACCTCAAGGAGGAAAGTGACTACAATTCTAGTTTCATCTAATATCCAGGGCAGACAGAAAGACAGATTACGTTTGACTGATTTCTGAGACGTATGAAAGCAGGTGCGTAGGAGAAGTTTGGCAATTACAGGCTCTTATTGGTTGAAAGCACGTTACCGTGTAATAATTAACATTCTTTGAAATGCGTTATTTTTAAAGGAATTAATCATGCAAAGTAAAAGAAATACTTCCCCAAATGAATTGTAGAGAGCGGGCGAATTTAAAGTTGAAAGTGAAGTTCTAATATATTTGTTTCAAACACATTGCCCTTTAACTTTTAATCATTTCATATGTTTAACACAATTCTTGATGATCGTTGAATGCATTGTTTCATAAATACAATTTTTTTAAAAGCTCTTGAGCATGCACTTGAAAGAGTTTGATTGTTGAAAGATGAAGTTAAGGAATCTGTTTAAATTTCATTACATTGTTACTAATTTTGTGTAAGGAATACTTAAAATAGTATAAATAATTTATATCTGGATGTGTAATACGTTTATGTAAATCTGTGTTGTATTTATTTTATGTTAAAATTGTGATATATTCGGAAGTAGCGCCATTCCTTAAATTATAATGGTGATTCAATGGACGCTTCGTGAAATTTTAGTGACAGAGCCAAGTTGGCGTCATTGTTGGCGACCATGTTGGTAACCATTTTGGCGAACGACCACTTTAGTAATCATTTTTGGTGAGTTCGCGACCATAAGGATACTTCTAAAAACCACAGGAGAAATATATTAATATCAATCGCAAGCGGAGTTTTTGAGAAAAATCCGTGAGGCCTATAAATTGGGTGAATGAAATGAGTTTCCATGAAATTTTTACTTAAAAAAAGACACTCGTCTAAGAAATTTCCAATTCAAAACTAAGGTCGTGTCGCTGACCCGAGCACGATTTCCGACTAGAGCTGAAAAAGCCTAACTGAACGTACCGCACCTTAACCTGATGCTTAAAGTATCTTAGTACCCTAAAATTGTGAATTCTGCCAAATTTTTTTATGATTTTATTTTATAGGCCATCTTATAAGCTATATGAAAATACCACGTTTTTTATTTTCATTCACTACAACAAAAACTACAAGTATTTTAATAAAAGCAGATGCCATTACTTTACATAAGATGTCAAACTTTAAGATGCGTTTTACTCGAAATGTGTTTTTTTCGTAAAGCTCAAAACGAGCAATTGCTCAAAATGTTTAAAATTTGCTCAAATTTTTTTGTGTGTATTCTGTATGACAGTAGAAGTGTTTTAACCTTCAGATTTATCAATCTCACTGCTTTATTACAAAATTTACATTTCTTTATGTGAATATAATCACTGTTTTTTTAAAGGAAAATTTCATATAATAACTAAGATAAAGTACTCTAATTTTTGTAAAAATTAAAAGATCTCTTATCCTGAAGGTCATTTAAAAAAAGAATAGCAAAATAATACATCAAAATTGAAAATTTGAGATTTTGTTCATTTACTGTTTGTAGAAAGCGGACCCGTTTATGTAATTTTTTTGTCAATTTTTACCCATTTTTTCCCATTTTGGTAGTAATAATTTATTTTTCTCTTCTTAATTTTTGCTTTTTTTTCTTAAAATGTACTAAATAAATCTAAGAACCACAAAAAAATCCCCATATTTTTTTTTTTTTTTAAAAAGTTGTTGCAAGTAGTTGGATACCGTAAGTTAAATTCACCCTTCAACAAAACGCGCCTAATGACCTTTATCACTTAAAAACAACAACAACTTCGAAATGCTGTTGTTGTTACTAATACCACCTGATCGGCAAAGGCCAGATTAAGGCCCATGAAATTCATCGTTGCAGAGGGCTAAGTGATGCCTGTCGTTAGCCGTAACTTTGAGCACCACACAGTTGATAGAACCATTTAGCTCAGCTTCACCCCAATTTTGAGGGAGAACACCCTAAAGGTGATCAGGGCCTCCCGCCTTCTTTTTCTCTTCCACCAACCCCACGAGAGGACTTGAGGCTCGATGGCTATTTAAAGTACCCCCATGCCGCGAAGGCACTATACATTTACAAACATCCATGTCTTCTCCGGGATTCGAACCCAGACCCAACAGCACAGAAGTCAGCGTCGTTAACCACTATATCGGATTGGTGACAATACTAAAAATAGAAATGGATGGGAATACTAAAAACAGAAAGAATTAAAATCACTCCTCAATATATTTGGCGCGGTTGGCTACTATTTTTGGCATGCTTGTATTATTTATTCTCTGGTGCCGGGATAAAGAAAGATATCTTAATATGTGACTTTACTAGACCTCTAATGATTTCCCACGCTTTCAGGTGGATTTTTGGTTTCTTATCATTTATGATGTTTTATTGCATACTGCTTTATGCTGATTTTCTGTTTATTCTATAACTCTTATAACTATTGAATCATTTACAGAAAGAACGAATATGAATTTAAACGGATTAATACATCTTGGAATAGCAGGGATTTTTTTCATAAATAAAAATCCTCACATAATCTTATATATATAAATCCACTTTAAATTTAAAGATTATTTATTTATGGATTGTATGATTTACTTCCCAAATTTTGCCAAAAGGCTCTTTTGGGCAATTTGAATTTTTTTTCCCGAGAAAGTATTGGATTTTTTAAGTAATGGTTGAAATGAAAGTATTTATGAGGGTATTGAACGTAAACTGGAAAAATTAAAGGAAGAAAATTTATAAAATCATCCAGGTTGTGTGCAGCTTTCCATTTTCACTAATAAACTATTAACTTTCCTAAAAATCGACGTCGAAATCATTTATGATATAGATTTTCAGAAAGTTTAAAATTATTTTTAATGTGAAATTAACATTTCGGTTGATTTTTATAAATATCTTTTATCATTGGGTTGTTTTCACTAAGGATTAGGAACATTATTTGATAGCACAAAGCACCAACAACACTGATGTAAGTACTGATGTGTACTATTCTATTTCTTATATTGGGCCTGTATGAAACTTTTTTTCAGTTAAAATTTTTTTTTATGCTTTATGTGATAGAAATATTATATACTTGATTTACATTGGGAAGTTGGACCATTCCAGAAGATGATTGTTTAATAATGATGAATTTAATGATTTCATAAGAATTTTTATTCATCAAATGGCCGACAATTATCGTGCAGAGAAGGCAAGCAACAAATTTTGAAAATTTCATATTTAAAATTTTAAAAAATCAGTTTTCTCAAAAGGTGACGTTTTTGCTTTGAGAAATCTATATTTAACATGTTTTAAAGCTAAAATAAATTGTAGCCTTTCAAAATTGTGATGAAAAATGGGAAACACAAAAGTGTTTTAGAAAAATGTTTCCTCAAAGAATTTAAAATTGATGATAGGTATACATATTCTTGGCTACCAAATTTCTTGCCAAGTGTGTTACCTAATTATACATAATATTATTTGAAGATTTTTCTATTTTTTTATCAATCCATCCTTTCAGCTATAATACACTTACAATGTATGTAGAAAAAAAAAAAAAAAGTCAAAATTTTCCTTAAATGTAAATATAATGCTCTACGTGTTTTTCGATTTTCTTCGACAGAAGTGACGTAATTAGCATGTCATCACTATTTTAACCAATCTTCAAAATATTTAAAAATGAAAAAAAAAAGATATACTCAAAATATTGAAACAGATGTAGTTGAAAAATACATTACAAAACTTTAAATAACGAAAATTCATCAAATATTTCAGTGTTTCATATAAACAATCGAGTCAAACAAATAGTTTATAATCGGTAAAATTTTGCTTAAATTCTAACTTTCAAGTTTTACTAAGAAATCATAAAATATTATAAGCAAGCAGGAGAAAAGGGATTTTTTAATACCATTCGAAAGTGAAAAAGAGAGAAAAACAAATCTTACCATGTCAACAAAATGTTTTTATTTCCCTTTTCCCCCATTCCTTCTTGGGGCTTTCCTACATTTATATTCTTACTTTGCATTCAATGGGCGCTTTTTGAAAGCCTGTCTACGCTTGTTCTTTATTTTTTTCCACCACTTTTTTTATTCGCTACTTTTTGTTTCACCGATAGGAGGTGCAACGTTGCTGCAGCTTGGGCTTTTATGTGGCAGAATACATAAGCCCAGCCTCTCTTTGCCCAAACAAGTAAAATATAAAATAAAGGTTTCCAAGCCTTTTCGTGTTATTTTGAAGATTTTCAGTAGCATTTCTGTGTGTGTTTTCTTGTTATTATTATTATTATTATTATATCTGTCATTAAAAAAGACTCATCTTTATTGGAAGGCAATGTTTTTCGAAGCACGTTGGGAGAACAATCCCGAAAAAAAATTCTTCAAAGTTAAATTAAATGGGAAAAATCCCTGAAAATTTAATGCAGACAAAACAGAATGACAGAAGAAAAAAATCAAATTTTTGCTCTCGCTATTAACAACTTTTGTGTAAGAGTTTGTGTGCCTTTTTTTTTTTTTGGTGATTACTACAGCATGTTTAATTTTCTGATATATCTGAAATAGCAAAGATTAATATTATATAAAGGAATAAAGCGCATAAATGGATCATTTTCATGATATTTAGTGTCACTTAGATTAGAATATACGCATAAAATTGTTTTAATGACATTTTGACAAAAACATTTTATTTAAATACAATATTTTGGCAAAAAATTAACTTAGAATAATCTTTTTCCAAATGATCTTCTTTTATGAAAACTGCTTCTATTAGAATAACATTTTGCCTGCATATAGCTCAGACCTCTGTTCAGAGTCTCAACCAGAATTTTTGAAATATATAACTTAGAAGTGGGTTTATTCATATTTTACGACAACAGAGGGAAACAATTTTAAGAAAAAAAACGCGAATAATTATTTCAGTTGGTGGTAACTCTGAAAATAATGTGAATTTTTCAAAGATTCTAGTTGAGCATCTGTAGAGAAGTCTGAGCTATATACAGGTAAATTATTATTATAATAGAACGGATTTTCACAAAAGGAAAACATTTGGAAAAAAGATTATTCTAAGTTAATTTTTTGCCAAAATATTATATTTAAATAATTTTTTTTGTCAAAATGTCCTTAAAACAATTTTATGCATGTATTCTAATCTAAGTGACACTAAATATCATGAAAATTATCTATTTATGCGGTTTTTTAAAATCACGGTTCCGAACGTAGTCTTTTACTAAATAATTTTCAAAAATGATTTCTTTGCTACTTATGTGCATATATTATGTAAAAAGTGCTCTCAAAATTTCATAAAAAGCTATACATTTTAATTTTTTAAGCAAAAAAAAATAATAATAAATTATGAAGTGATTTTAAACTGCTGCTTTTCGTACCAAACTTTGTGCACACATAAAATTTCATTTGCAAGTACATCAAACTATGTATAATGAAAGTTGGTTTTGCGATAACATGATTGGCATTCATATAATACCTCCTTTTATAAATGAATATTGGATATTTCTTAAAAAATGTATAAATTCTAAATTAAATTATTTTTTTAAGAATTAAGCATTTCTTTGATTCAAACATGCATATCTACTTTTGCTACATGTTTTATTAGCAGTAGTCAGAAAAAATATTAAAACATTTGATACAATAGGAAAAAAACCTTAACATTTTAAAAGAAGACAGGCTAGTTACTTTATTTTTGTGAGATAAGTCAGTTTAAAGTTTTGATTTGCATTGGGATATGAATAAAACGAACGTAAAGGTTGTCCAATTCTGTGGTTTTAAATTTAAAGTTTCCAAATTTTGCGAGATTACAGAAAACTATATAATGGATAACTTAAGCTAAAAACATTTGATTTGATTTTTTGACCTATTTTTACAATTGAATTCTGCTGTGTCCTCTTAATGATAAATCTTTTATTGATAAATGTGTACATAAGTGGAATTTTTCAGATTTGGAACAAAGAATTAAAACAAGAAATATTCACAACTTTTTGTTTTTTCTTGCCTCTCTGGATTAATTTCCAGCTACACCACAAATCCATGAGACTATTAATAAGAAGAAAGTCTATTAACAGTACAGGGCAAGTAACATAATGAAACCCCTTTTTACAAATTTAGATATGCAATAATGTGTAAAGAATTGAGGTTCAACAAAACAAATGTTATTTAAAGAGTGTTTATTAACTTTGAACTGCAAGGGAATATCAGGGCTATTGGTGACGGACCTCATAGCATGGTCAAGTGATGAAAACGACAGCTGAATTGTCCCTCTCCCAATCTCCAAGCTTCAGCATCCTGATAACAGATGATCGACAGTTACATTCGCACAGGAGACTCTCTACAAGGCTAGTAAGTGAGAGTTATATTAACGTCGAACTGCAAAGATGCACGAGGGTTATTGGTGACGGACCTCGTGATTTGGAACTATGGTCAAGTGACGAAGATGACGCCTGAGCTAGCACCCCCTGTTCTAATTTCCACACCAACGGGAGGACATTTGAGCCTCGACAGACTTAACATTCAGCAGCCCTCTCTACGCGACGCGTTTTCAGCGGCACAAGGCTCGAACTCATGACACGCCAAGCACGAATCCATGACCTTGACCACTAGGCTACCGTGGCCACCTCTACATGGTGGAGCCATGTCAGCCACGAGTTCGTGACCATGACTACTCAGCTTTTGTAGTGGCTCGCCTTTCTATGTGACCATGGCTCGCAATTCTATGTGAGTTTTTAGCTCACAAACGAATTATTCAAGACAAACCATACTTTCCCAGTTTTTCGAAAACCGCAAAGGGAGTTCACAGTTTGTATTGGTATGGCATGGCATTTATTTCATTGATTTTCTTTCTGCTCTTAAACCTCCAGAACTGAGTTTGCGGCTGGTTTGTTCCTTTTTTATGGTTCGCTGGAAATTCGATGGAAAAATTATGTTTCAACGAACGGTTCGGGAACCCATTGGTTTGTTAATATGTATTAACTCTTATGTTTCTCTATAGTATGACGGATATTTATATTAAAAAACTACAAACAAACAGGTGTTCTTAATTAATTACTTTCTATAAAAAAAATTTCAAAATTTTTATTAACATAATTTTTTTTTCATTTTTCATTTTGTTACTTGATTTCTTGTCATAACGCTAATTATATTTCTTTTCATTTATTACTAAAAAGTAGGGTTTTTTTCCCTATTAAGTGAATAAGTGTACCGAATACAAAATATGAAGTCTAGTGTGCATTACGTGAACCTTATTCTATGGATTCATCTCAAGTCTTCTACATGCAAAGCTGCATAAAAATGTTAATACAAGTATGTAACGATTCATTCTTTTTTATGAAACACTTTTCTCACAAACACCAACTGCTGGCAAAAAAAATCACAAAATCTAGAATCATTTTTCCCGAATGATACTTTCCAGCTACTTTAATTCGATTGTTTAGATAAATTATATAACAACAGATTTTCGAAGAGACTGCTCAGTATTTGTAACTTACGAGTGATATTAATTTCAACAGATCATTTATCATTCCCGCGGTTTAAAAGAAATGTTGCTTTTCAACAATTTTCCCCTTGACATATCTAATCTTAAAAACCATAAAACATTTCACTAGTTACGCGTGTTAACTTTGATTTTATTTTTATGTAGTCTTTTAGAAAGATATGTCGGCTGAAAAGAAAAATACGAAAGATACATTGGTCGATTTGTACAGTTATCTTTGATGCGCATTTTACTAAACTGTGTGTGGTTCAGTGGTTTTCTATGCTAACTAATTACGAATGAATAAATCCTACTAAAACAATGATTCCACCAGTCATTATTGTCTTTTTATGCCTTTAATGACGTACTATATACATATTTACACTTTCTCAGTTCTGCCTATTAATTCTAAATTTATAACATAAGCTCCTGACGAGTGAAGCAAAACATTTACAAGATTACGTTAAACCTAAACCAGAACCGAAACTATAAAAACAACATTTCTTTTTACTGAAAGTGGTAGTGTCATCTACTGAGATTTTCGTCACAATCTTTTCAAAGATATTTGCTTAAAATAGGAATAATAGCTGGTTGGTTCACACAAGATGGTATAGTTCAGTTAACTCAAAAAATTACTCAAACACTCAGTAGCAGTGGACTGTTGTTTATTACACTCTAGAGGGCACTCTACATTTACATACACTGAAAAATAGCCTTTGTTGTTCAACATTCCTCGCATCAAACGAATCAAATCATTCAAAAATGATAAACGTTACATAACCAGAAATCTGTTTTTTTATTTAACGTTTTTTCAAACGTTTGTTTTAACATCCTACAACGCTGCGATCGCCTTATAGTTATGGTCGTCCAGAACTCGTGATCAGTGTGTCATCAGTTTGAGCCTTAGTGTCACACTAAAGACCCGCCATGTAAAGAAGTTCATGCAGGTTAAATTTTGTAAGGCACCAGCCAGTGGGTGCCCTTATTCTCAAACGCGAATCAAGGACGAAGAATCACGCAAATCATTCAAAAATGACAAACGTTAATAAGTAAGCAGATCTGGAATTAGAAAATCTCGTATTACCAAATAATCGCGTAACTGACTACTATTTATTTAAAGATTAATTTTTTACACAACGTTATAGTTTTAACATCCTAGGACAAAGCTTTTTTGTCCTAATCGCCTTATAGTTATGGTCTTTAGCTTGGATACACAGGTACGGGTAGGTTAATTCTCGGACTTGGTATTCTTCCACATACTATCTTAATCCTTCCACACTTAAACATAAACCTCACATAGCCACCCCGCGCACGCTAAACTTCTATTATATATATGATTCCTAATTTGCATAATCACGTTCTTTTTCTAGAGTTGGTTGGAAAGAATTGCCATTCTGGCCCCAAAACACCCCAAGAGCACTGCTAAAAGAAAACGCAATGAAAGACCCGTCACAGTCTGTTGAGGCTCCAAAGTCTTCCCATTGGTATGGTGTGGGAGTTCGGAGAGGGATGCTGGTTCAGGTGTCCTCCTCTTCACTTGACCGTTGTTCAAAATTACGAGGCCCGTCACTAATAGTCCTCATTTTTTGTTGTACTGCAATGTTAATAAACACTCACTGACTCTCCCATACTCCACAAAAGGTCTTCCCAAACCTAACTAATATGTCTCGATATTCTGAACCACAAGCACACGTAATTTTATTTGATATTTATTAACGTCTCATTCTAAGGAGATGCGCAGACTATTGGTGACAGGTATCGTAATTGTTAGTCTCGAGGACGACATCTAAGCCAGAACCCAACTCTCCAGAATTTCATACCACATCAACGTGATAACTGAGCCCCGACAGATTCATGTTGCGTTAACACTTCTACACGGCTGATCTTTAGAGGTATTTGAATCGATGTCTAGACGAAAATAGCGACATTCATGCACTCATGGCCATGACATTTTCAAAATTGATTATGAAAGGAATTTTTTGTAGCAAAAGTCCAACTGCTGTGATAAACATCGAATCCTTTGAAACAAGACTTCGTAAGTCCAGAGAATATTTCGACTTGAGGCAATATAATTTGAGTGAAATGGGGACTAAAGGAGATTAGGGCTTAGAAATGTGTTAAAATTTGAAACCGATTTGATGTTTTTAGAAACATTTGCCAAAAAACATAATATCCGAGTTTTATCGAAAACCGCAAGACAATTACACTACAAAATAGAACTATGAAATATCTAGAAACAAAAATACAAAATCAGTCATAGAATAAAATATCGTTAAAATTAAAATATTAATCGCGTAAATTTTTGCTAAAAAAGAAATTAGAATTTAAGGTTACCCTTACACTCTCTGTGAGATACCTCATACTCTTTTATTTTAATAAAATTTAAAAATACATGTTTTATCAAATTTATCTTATATCAATTGAAATAATTAGCCCTTGAGAAATGAAAATTCAGTCTCACTACACAAAAAATATCAAAGTTCTTGGAATCGAATTTTAGAAAACTTTTATTTCTTCTTCAACAAAAATATTAAAATCCATGGAAAATTTTTAATTAAAAACAAAAATTCATTCAAAAAATCCCTAAAATGCATTGAAGCTTATAAAATAAATGTATGTATAATACTAAAAATATTCTCTAGATAAATAAACCAATATCTTTTTATTAAATTTCTTCAACGGTATTTTCTATTTACTTATTTCATTTATACGGAAATATGCATACTCTGCTTATCAAATATTTGATGTAAAGAAAATTTCTCGCCAGAATTAATTAATAGAGTATTGGACGTCGCGAATTTTCCCAGTTTCTCAATTGATCACAGACAATCCACTAGGAAAATGGCATTTTAAGCCTAGGCCTGACGTTTCAACCTTTTTAAATGCCCTTTATTCATATTATGAAACAAGGTTTGAGAATGCTTTGGCTATGGTAATTGCCATAGTATGTGACGAATCTGTTCGGAACCTTTCCACTAATCTTCTTAGGCGTCTTTTTGGGTAATATAAATTCGCGTTTATTTCCAATCAACTCCAAAAAGATGAATAGGATATGAAAAATAGATAAGGTATTTAAGTCGAGCGTTGTAAGCTGGCAAGGTAGATGATGGAAGGCTATTGAGCCAGCAACTTTAACCGCAATATTAGAGGATTCCAAGATATTAGAATAGGGTAGAAGAAGTGCTGTGATTCTAAGGAAGTACCAGAAAGCTGATATAGCCAGCGGTAAATATAATTTACTTACGCTTAAAAGAAGCGTTAGTTTAGTCGAATTAGTTAAAGTTAATGAGAGTTAGGAATTCGAGTACGTGTATTTCTCGGACCTCCTATTTCGGTAGACCTTACTTGATCTTGAACTTAATTAGTAATTAATTGCATTATTCGTAATTTAATTTAATATAAAGGTAAATCCCTTTAGTTGACGTAACATAAAAAGTATTATATGTTATTAGAGTTTTTTTGAGAAATTGAAAATAATAAATATTATTATTATTCAAAATGGCTCTTAGTGGTTCTTTGCCTCAAATTAGTCTTGGTGTCCAAGGTGAGACCCAGGGGGGTCTCCACAAGTAGGCAATTAATTCATATGATAACATTAAAAAATGTCTTTTACAAGATGATTTGATCGGAATAGGCAGTAACGGATATCAGTAAAGTTTATAAAAGGATGTCAGCAATTTTGGCCTTAAAAAGACATACCTTTTATTTATCCCGAATTATGAGTACTGCGCAAAAAAGTTTTAAATGCTTTTCTTAGAGAGTAGGAGTTTCAGCGAGGTTACCAATTTCCAAAATAAAAAAAAATAGTAAAAAAATAAAAAAAGACTTGACATTACTAACCGAGGAGATTTAGGGTTAAACCTCACAAGATTGCTGCCAAATGTTGAAAATTTGTTATTGCGGCACCAGATTCCTCCCTTCCATCTTTCCATCATAAACATTTGTTTGTTGATCATTCATTTTATGCATTAATTAAGTTTTAATTCAATTAGCAATATGTGTTCCTTTAAGTTTTAAATACTATGCTTCACTACAGTTAGAAATTTAAATTTTTCTAAAGTAGCCCTATACCAGCTGTCAAAAAGACATTGAAGTTGATAAATTTGAAAAATTTCAATATTAGATAAGCGGGGTCTACCTCAAACCAAAAAACTTGGCAAGGGGTCTATGAGACAAAAAGTGTAGGAACCTCTGTCTTAAATAATTAATTCACTATCTTACGTTTTAAGTTTTTATTAATTTTTCGGATGTTCTAATTACATTGCTTTTTTAAACATAATTAGGATTCATTGATTTTTAGCAGCTTAATTTGAAAAAAATAGATATGTCTAAAGCAATTATTTCTCAATTTTTTAAAAAGAGTTTTCTATTTTTCTTTTTAGCAAATTTGAGTTCTCGTTAGTATTAAGAACCCCTGAAGGAAGACACATAGTGAAAAATCAAAAACTTTTAATTTAAGTCGATTCAAAATGTAATACGGTTGCTGCTAGTTAATGGAAGCGAGTTGGCCTTATATAATAATAATAATAAATTTTACTCATCTTGAAAAAACAAAGTCATACAAACGGATTAGAGGAAAATTACAGCTTCTGACAATGATAATATCACAAAAAATCTAATGCTAAGGTACATTAATATTTCACAAAATAGCTTTTACAGACACACTCTGATATAATTCAGACTAACATTTAGATTTTAATAGTCACTTTCTCCGCAAAATTTTTTCATTTAATTTTAAACAGTGAGACGCATTTATATGTGTCACGGTTCTTACATAAAAATCAATCATTTCAGTTAAAGAAATTTTTCCCTTCTTGAGTATCCCGATTGCATCTTCTCTCAATCTTTTTCTTTTTTATTGAAATCATTTTCATATTAACTTTCAATAAATGATTTAATTTAATTTAATTATAATTTATTTTTTTATATCATTAAATTCTTTTTTGATGCAAAACACAATTGTAAAACTCATTTGAACCCATAAATTTATGTTTATTATTTCTATTTTTATTAATCAATTATTAATATTTTAATTCTATATTCATATTTAGATTTAAAACAATATCATGATTAAGAATACATAAGACAAATAGATAGCATTAAAAAAGAAGAAAAAATATCTATTTATTTAGAAGATGTATTTTCTTCCTAACTAAAAAAATGACTTTTGAAATTCATAAAAATTTTAATCAAAGAGAAACAGGTTTTCAATGAAAGCAAATGATGAAATCTCACAAGGCCCGCAAAACAATATTTTCAAAGAGATCTCGCAAGCAAACCAATCAGAAAATATTTCAATATTTTCTTACATTTTCTATTTTTACAAGAATCTAAATTTTATTTTTCCAAGGCGAAATAAATTTTGAAGACTAAATTTTTTCTGCTCCGATTTTAGATATATTTCCAATTTAAAGTAGACGTATTGATCGCGAGCACAGAAAAGCTCCGGTATAATTTATTTTCGATTTTAAAAAAAAGTTAAACAATTCGGAAAACTAGTTTTAAATTTATTCATAACATTTATATATTAATACACTACAATGATTTTAACATGAGTAATCGGGACACTGCACGCTCTATATATTTTTATATGCATGTAGTATAAGTGGCTATTGGTAATTATTAACTGAAAGGGCGTGCCGAATGATAAGGATTTCTTAATTAAGACTACACAGTACCCTACAAATTTCAAATATTCCAAACAAATTTTTTTTTAATTTTCTTGTGGCCCACATTCTTGGGAAGCTTGCCAACAAATTTCAGATCAGATAACAAATTAGTTTTTAAGATATTTGAAGTTTTCTAAGCTTAGGTTTTTGTTTCGGTTTCATTTTAAAGCCTTTTTTCACTCTTAAATTGAATTAATTAGAAATATTTTTGAGCACAATCCACTCTTTCAGTGTGAAATGGCTATTAATATCAATTTTTATTACTAAAAACATTTCTGCATTGATTATGTTTTGAGTTGATTGATTTCAAGACTAACTTTTGTTTTAAAAATAATTTATGTAACCTAGAAGCTTTTTTCATTAATTTTTCCTGTTGAGAAAATACCACTGTAAAAACTTCCTCAGGTTTCTATCAGAAACAATATTTGGAGGAGATGTAATAATACTGAAAATGAAATATCTAAAAACCAGCCTTTTGCGAATACTGCAATAATACTTTCGAATACAAGTAATCTGACTTTAAGTATTGCAGATAAAACTAAATGTTTCCATGATGTGCTACAAACTACATTATAACTCATATCCATATATTAATGATAATAAAGTTCTTGTTGGCAAAGAAAGTTTTCTAACTTTCCCAATTTAAACAAAATTAAATTTTATGTTCAAACCTCTGATTTATTAAACAAGTTAGGTCATTAGAGTAATAAATGCTTTATGTTTGACATAATTAATAAAAAATTTTGATTTTTTCCCTGAATAATTTCAATCATAACAAATACTATCAATATTACAAGTTAGTATGATGATTAAAAAATGTTTTCATTCACGATGCAATACAGGCCTGTCTTTAACGCCTAGGCATGCTGAAAGTATCAAATTATCAATTCTGATCTTGGGCAATATTACACCACTTTCAAGCAATGCCCTCAGACTTCTATTTTGAAGATGGGAAGGGGTCGACGGGCTTATATTCTCGGCCAAGCAATCCCACGTATGCTCTATTGATTCAAGTATAGTATTGGTCTGAGATCCCTACGGGTGATATCCTTTTTTAAAAAGGCTAATCGTTACAATGTTAAAAGCTCGTAGAACGGGCGTTGTCATCCATAAAATAAATTCAAAAATCATGGGAACGAAACAAACGTACATGTTGTTCCATTCTGACATCCCGATAAATGTAAGCCTGCCATCGTTAAAAATTTGAGCATGCTTTATAAGAATTTGTCTTCATATTTTTGGCTATCACTACTGAAAAACGACTTTTGCTTTTAGAATCAACCGTATAATATAATTTGAATATAAATTCATGTGTTTTATTGCCCACTGTATATACTTTCTCCAAAATGCTTTTTACGTTGAAAAAGGGTTTGTGTAGTCTTTTAAAACATTATTTATCATGGTTGATGTTGCAATGGTTAATCTATATTCATAGTTAATTATTTATTACATGTGAGAGAGACACACAACATATATAGATAAAGCCCTGATGGATGTCAATGAAAACACACAACACAAAAATATTTTTGTTCTTCTGTCTTTACAGATACGGTGCACCTTTTTCGGCCTTTTCCTGATTTTTTTATTGAATTTGAAATGAAATCTCAAACAAAATGTTCAGTGGATGGAAAAGCAGTTCAAGAACTACCCACCTACGAGGTCGATATTTTAACTGAAATCCTTTCTGACACACATGTGTCCAATCTATTCTTTTATTTCATGTCATTGATTTTTGACTAAATATCATTGTTATTCTGAAATTACGGAAACACGGTTACCACAAGTTCGTGACCATGTCACACAGTAACGTTAATTGAAAGACTGATATTGACTACCAAGATCTTTGAGTTGTTGTCTTGGTGTATGAAGTGGATCCAGTGGACTTCAATCATATCGTAAAAATTGTGGTATTTAAAAACTTTTGTTTTCTGTGTGAATGAGGTACCCATTAAATAAAAAGGAACTAATTAAGGATATAATATTTTCTGGCATCTTAATGTATAGTCTAAGAGCTTCAAAACTAGTTTCATCTCATAATGTAAAAAACATCGATTTTAGGCTTTAGTTAGTAAAGAATAAAAGTCAGATGTCACTGCAATTATTACAAAAAAGTTTAAAACGATAAGAAACCATCATTATCCAATAAATGTAACACATTTATCACAGCATCACTTTTTTGCGTTGCAAAATTTGGATACTTTTTTTAAATTGTTAATTTTTAAGTTTGTTTAAAATGATATAAAATTTTATTTTGTGCAACCAAAACTTTCTATAAGCATACAATTTTTTAAAAAATTTAATATTAAATTCAATATAAAAAATTCAAATTTTGGCCCCCAATATTAAAAATGAACCCTGAGATAAATGACGTACAAAAAAACATCCGATGATGGTCTCAAACTTACAAAAAGAACTCAACGTCTTTAATTTTTTAAAGCTTCAAATCGATGTTTCAGAAGAAATTGTATCAAGCTCTTCCTTTTTTATTACATGATGCCTTGGAATGGATTATCCATAAATAGCACTGCATCTAGATTGTTCCAAAGAGTGTCACAAGTTTTTGATTACAGCAACGATGCTGTTCTTTATCCAAAACAGCTCGATTTTGGTAACTATATCAGACTTTCGATAACTATAAATAGAGTTGTAGCAGAATATTGCTGAAAATAAATGAAACATTGTTGGTAAATAAATCCATGTTGGAAGGCAGAAATTTAAATATTTGAATGGTCTCAACGCATGCCATTATGAATTGATTTTCCATTGATGATATGAAGGTGACCATCATCTCTTCATGGTAAAAACAACATTAAATGGGTTTCCGAGAATCTGAAAGCTTTAAAACAAATGTAAGGCATTTATGAATATTTTATAAACGTATCACCATATTTTAATGGACTTGCTGTTTGCAAAACGATATTTTAGATTACTCCTCCATATACACTCTGTCGGAAAAAATATTTGTCCAATTAATGTGTTCCAATCACGAAACTCGGTAGGAATTTAGTGCTGCTGTAAATAGAGAAATGCAAATGATTGAATTTAAGCTTTTAGTCTTACATCTGGTAATTTATCCTGATTAGTTGCGCAACTGGGAGAGTTTAAACCAGCATCAGTACGAGCGCCGTACGGCTGTCCAAATGAAATCTGATGACTTTGATAACGATATTTTGACTTCTGATCTCTAAGATGTAACCGGCGGCAGTACGAGCAGCTGATTTTTTTATTGATTGCCGACATAAAATGTTCAGTCTCAAAACAGTCACTGAACTTCCAATAGACGTAATTTTAACACAGGCCGCCACCTCGGTCACAGCGATATGTAATTGCTCTTTTGTTTGATGTCATTGATTTTTGACAAAGGTCATTGCACCGTCGCGGAAACAGTCAACAAGACGTCCTAGTCACACAGTAAAGTAATTGAAAGACTGATATCATGCAATCAGAAGAGTGGCCACTTCGGCACCAACAACGTCGCTCAATCATCGAAAATTCAACGCCATTTTGAAAACTCCTTCCAGACATCCAGTGCCATCAAAGAAAAAAGGAACGATTAAGATATAATATTGGCTTGAGGCATCATGTCCGCTAAGACGCTTAAAACTGACCCCACATCAAAGGCAGTGTCGACTGATTTTTTATTTTTAAGAATAAAAGCAACCTCACTGGAGTGTGACAAGTCACGTGTCACTTCATGATGAATCCAATGTATGTCTCAGTGCTGATGACCACCTTAACACGTTTCGAGGCGCACCGGCAAGCGGTCCGATCCGGCTTTTTTTTATTGAATTTAATATTAAAGCTCTTTAAAATGGTGTGACAGTTTGGCAACGTAAAATTTCTATAAATGGGACAAATTCAAAAATCATCTTTAGTGGTCCTTCAACTGCACTTTGACAGCTCGCAGAAAACGTAAACGATATAAAAATCATCCGATGACGACCCAGGCTATCAAAGTCGCCCAGGTGCCATTTATCAAAAGGATATGTTCCACAAGAAATTGTATCAACAATTTCTTCAAGGATATGACGTCCATTAATGCCTGCCAGGTCACAAGAAATCTTTCATTACAGCAACGATGTCTGGACACGCTACTACAAAACAATTCTGGTAACTATATAAGAATTTCAGGAGAATTAACAGAGTCGATGCAAAGAATCATGTTAGGATTTTCTGTAACTCCACATGGGGGTCATAGAGAAATTGAAATATTTGAATCGATGCCATTTTGAAAAATGATTTTTCAATTGAGTATTAGCACCAGAGGTGCCAAGTTCTTTACTAATAAAACAATTTTAAAAGTTTTGAGAATCTGAACCGCTTTAATAAAATGATATTTTGTTCTGAATTTTTAATCATTTGTTTGCCACATATCACCAATAATTAATAAAATGGAATGTAGCTCAATTTCTTCTGGTGCATATCATTTTTTTGCGACAGAGTGTATTATGCAAAACCTTGAGTCTGTTGAAACAGATGTAAATACTACAAGTAAAGACTCTAAAAATTACGAAGTTAAAAGATGACTATGAGGAGTTAGACCTCGTTGTAATGGATAATTATCCATTAGCTATTCATATACCGAGCAAAATCATACTGTCATCTGAATGATACTCAAAGCGGTGGCTACCGACAGGCGTAAGAAATAGCCCTTTGCTGCGATGAGCACAGCCTATTCTTGTATTATTAAAAAATTTTTAAAAAATTATATCCTAGAGAGGAAAAACTGACAAATTGCTATCTTCAGCTATGCTATATCTGAAATTGCTATCTTCAGCATTATGTGCTATATCTGAAAAAATTGCTATTTTTTCTACATGCAAATATGATGAAATGGCTTAGGTATCTGAAATGGCGTAACGGAGAACATTTGGGCCCCCTTGCAAAAAAGTCAGGTCTTGAGAAACGTTGAATTTTGGAAAAGACTCAAATCTGATTTTTTAACGTGCAAATAAGATGAAATGGTTTAGAGGCCATGTGTAAATAACGCGTACACTTGAAAGAATGTGTTATTTTAATTCTGAATGAACAAACTCGGCTTTTCACGTGTGAAATAAAGGGGAAGAAGAGATTTGTAAAATTGTACTGCTTCGTGACCTTTTTTTAAAGTTTAAGAACCAATACGATTAGTAATCCAAGCTTTAGGGTAGACACGATGTGAAATCATCCATAAATGAAGCTATATTTTAATGTTTGCTTCGTGATTTTAAAAACTTGAATACTCTAAAATTATATTGAGTTAGAATTTATATTACGGGCTGTAAAGACACAAATCAAAGAAAGAATAGACACGGAATCAGTAGCTCTTATACTTTATTATAAAATTAACGGACAGATTAGAGAAACTTTTCTAGTAAATTTCTTCCCTTACTTAACATTAGTTGAGCATTGCGAAAATATTTTCCAAAACTGATCTTATTAAATTATACCGGCAACAGATTGTAACTAGCATTGTGAGCTAAATCTTTTCCGAGTAACATCAAAAGGAAAGAAACTATGAATTTATATTTGAAAACGCTTTGTAATTCCTTGATTTTTGGAGAAAAACATTCCTTATCAATGACATAAATTGATAAGGAATGTAATGTAATATCAATAAAATTTTTAATCAATGTAATCATCAATAAAATTTTTAAAAAGTATATGTGTTATATAGATCAGTACTCCCCGACCTTTTTATCCCTACAGACCGGTCAATGTTCGATAATTTTACAGCTGCCCGCAAAGGAGGGGAGGGGAGTTTGTGACAGCTCACACACACGCGTCTTTTCTTTAACATGTCCTTTGGTTCTTTGGGACAGAATTAATGGCAACTCTTTTCAACCAAATCCAAGAAGTGAAGTGTGAATGAAAGATGCAAATGAACAAACGTTTAAATATCGGAACTTAGAGTTAGCAAGATGGCAATGTAAGGTAATGTTTGACAATTGATGTTAGTTTGTGGCAGTTGATGGTTATTACAGTTCGTGGTTCAAGTCTGAATGAGTTTTGCGTGACGTGAATACAAATTATTAGTGATCGAATACATAAGGCCAAGTTGCACACCAGTGCATACAAAGACAAGTTTAAGCATAGAACAGGATTGATGGTTTCTCCAAGCTGTAATAAGGTAGGATTGATTATTTAATATTAGAATCGGAGATTAGGAGGTTCACTGTATTGATAGAGGTCTGAATTAGATTAAGTCTTATTATAAATATATATATTGTATATATATATGTATTGTGTGTTGCGCATCTTGCCATCGTAGATTCTCTTATATTAATTATTATAATTTAATTTGTTAAAGGTTTAAGTTGAATATCTAAATAAAGTCATATTAAGATAATGTTTGATCCTAGTCATTTCGTTAATCCTACGCCTCTAGCTCACGCTGATACTTCGAGAGATGTTCTTGTAAGGGGAGGAACATCACATGATGATTGTTCATATTTTAGTTTTTATTTAACAGATTTAGTGTAATTGTATTTAAATATGCCTTTAGAAAAAAATTACTTACACCGAGAAATGTATATATAGTGATTTCCATAAAAAGTATCACAAACCCAAGAGATGTATTTCTCTTGCGTTTGTGATACTTTTTATGGAAAAAGCAGTAAATAAAAAGTGTGTGGGCTTATGACCGCACGATAGAAGTGATAACTTCAAATTTTGTAATGTTATTTCAGGGGTTAGTTATGTGAATAAAAAACAAGGAGTGTTAGTATTGTCCTATAAAATTATTTATTCATATGACTGTACTCATAAAGTAATATTTTTGTGCGAATTATACAATCATATTTGGGAATTAATTGTATTCTAAGAGAGAAACATAAAAAATCAATTAAACGTTTTGATTTGTCTTTTGAAAACTCTACATTAAAATTCCCACTTAAAATCATAGGTAATTTGTTCAGAAGACCCAATCCAGCTTTGTAAATTTTGGCTGTAATTTAACAATATTTAATTCTATCCATGAAATAATTTATGCAAAGGGATAGTAAGACAGGTAAGTTGATTGGGAAGAGAGTAATCTAGGTCAAAACCTTTAAAAAGCGATTTAATCAGAAGATTTATATCACATAATATCTGGTTTATACTAGCTCTTTTGTCATTGTATGGGAGTTTGGTACAAATATATCCGATGCTGCTTCAAGGAAAGTATTCTTAAGTATATTTTGTTTTCTTGTAAAGAGTGTTTTTTTCCAGGTATAGAAGTTTAAGTTGGCATTACTTTCCAAGATGGCGACCGATTTAACAGCTGTCAAGTGATTTATTCTCGGTTTGGTTTGGCAATTCATCAAAACGACCATCAAGCAAGGCGTAGATTCGTCGAATGGGCCCAAAACGAGATTGCCGTTGTTCCCGATTTTCATAAGCGAATTTTGTTTAGCGATGAAGCGCACTTCTGGTTGAATGGCTACGTCAACAAACAAAACTGCCGCATTTGGAGTGAAGCTAATCCACAAGTGTATGTCGAAACATCGCTACATTCAGAAAAACTGACTGTTTGGTGCGCTTTATGGGCTGGTGGAATCATTGGTCCGTACTTCTTCAAAAACGATGAAGGCCACAACGTTACAGTCAATGGTGATCGGTATAGAGCCATGATTACTAACTTTTTCATTCCTGAATTGAACATTTATGATGTCCAGGAGCTGTGGTTTCAACAAGACGGCGCAACATGTCACACAGCTCGTGCCACAATCGATTTATTGAAATACACGTTTGGTGACCGCCTAATTTCCCGTTTTGGACCTGTGAATTGGCCTCCAAGATCTTGTGATTTAACACCGCTAGTCTATTTTCTGTGGGGCTATGTAAAGTGATTGGTCTATGTGGATAAGCCACAAACGCTTGACCATTTGGAAGACAACATTCGCCGTGTTATTGCCGATATACGGCCACAAATGTTGGAAAAAGTCATCGAAAATTGGACGTCCAGATTGGACTACATCCGAGCCAGCCGAGGCAGTCATATGCCAAAAATCCTATTTAAAATGTAATGCCACAAGATAATCTTTCGAATAAAAAAAACTTCATGTCAATCGAATAATACATCGTTGTTTTATTGCAATTTAAAGTTCTATACCTCTAAAAAAACACCCTTTATTTAAATTATTTAATGTAACTTTTTCTTAATACCTGTATCCCCTTAATTTTGTTATTTGAAATTTTTAATTGTTTAATTCTTTTTTAGACTCAAAGTATTTTTAAGTAATGTGGTTAATACAACTGTTTGTTCACTGCTATTCCGATTCGCTTACAAAAATAGATTTTTATTCTTAAGATCACTACAATATTCTTAATGATAATAATACTATTTACTTAGTTTTATAGAAATGTGTTCTTTTTGTACATTTTATGCTTGATTTTAGTGTAGGATTTCTTTTTCGCTCTAAACGTATTTTTTAAAAATATTAAGTTTTATTTTCATTCATCAACTAGGATTAGAAAGAATCTCGCATCCATTCCCCTAGAACAGGGGTGTCCAACCCACGGCCCGCGAGATTCTTTACAACTTTACAAAATAGTCGAATTTTGTACAATATTTTTTGTTTAAAAAATGCTTGTTTTTTTGTAAAAAATAAATCTCTTAACTGTTTTTATTTTATCACGTTGCTTTTGTTACACTGCAAATCTCTCTCTCTAAAATTGAAATTTAGCAAACATAAATCGTGCTCAAACCTAGCGCACGAAAATCTGCAATACCAATTACAATACACAAATACACATGCATTGAGATCGACTTGCAAAACCTATGTGAACGAGTTGAGAAACAGATATCTCACAAATTAAATGAATTAAACATTATTTGATTATTGCATTATTATTATATTATCTATGTTTGTATACGAGAAAAATAATAATAATACATCAGTCTGTTTTAAATTTTCACATCAACAAATGTTTGTAATGGATCCAAATCTAATATAAAGATATATATTTTTATATGCGGCCCGCGGGATTGTTAAGTTTTTCCGAAGTGGCCCGCGAGGTCATTTGGGAGGGCCACCCCTGCCCTAGAAAGAGGTGACTGAGGGGGGTGCAGCCCCTCTTACATCGAAGCTAGCTAGGAAGTTTACTTTTACGGCGTTATTGGTGGTGGTGGTGGTGGTGGAACAAACTACCCCGTTTTAGAGTGGTGGTGGTGGAGGGGAGAATGTCCTTCCTTTTCTTTTTAGGGGTATGTATGTCCGACTGAAGACGAAAAAGCCGAATGAGCGTTACATTCTTGAGCGTGACGTTCATTCAAGTTCACTCTCCAGCAATTCGCGCCAATGGAAGTTATCACTTCAATAGGAAATTATTTAGTGTTCTTTGCATGGCTCGGTAGCATTTGATCCTTGGATCGATACTGGTCCACGGTCCGGGATTTAGGGACCACTGTGGCCCATATTATATTAGTTTCTCTTTTTCCTTTTTAAACTAATATATCTTATTAAAAAAACTATAATGATATTCTGATGAAAAGAGACAATTTTATTTAAAAATGTGAAAATTGATAATTTTAATATGTAAAATTACTTGAGTTGTGACCAGAAGTTAAATATTAGTTAACATTTAACATTTCTCGGAAAAATACTACATTTTTATTATTTTTATAATTATTTTCGTTGATAAAAAATTAAATATCTTGAGCTTTTTCTAGTAAATTTGTAAAATATATTTTAAATAAAATCAAACCACAAAAGGTCCATAAAAGTTAAGATTAAAAAATAGCACACTTAGGAGACACGTCATGCTGCGTAAGAATTTTGAAAGGAAAGAAAAAGTTAAGGAAACATAATAATTCACAGTTTTTACCGATTGTTTTGTATTTTCTTTTCTTAGCTTCAAACTTTTAATTAAAAAAAAAGATAGATAAAAGAAAGGTAAATATGTATGCAATATCTATGATGCCGCTTGCAAAATATATCTATAATATACACAGGAAATTAAATTTGCTCTTTTCACCAAAAAGGGGTTCGAAATTTATCTATATATTTTATCTAACATTTTTATCTTTCTATTTTCTGTTCGAGGTTTTCATACGAATACCATGGAAAAAGTAACCAGAATGCCATTTAATTATAATAACAAATGTGATTAACTTACGGACAAAAGTTTTCAAATTTTTCATAACTTTTCGTCTTTGAATCCCTCCAGGTGCAGATAAGCCATTTTTGTCTGAAGTTTCTATGTGTAACTTCTCGATAAATATCTTTTTTCTGTTCCATCACATACTTTTAAAGATGTCAGTTTAAGTCACAATTTATTCTTTGTCGCAAAATTTCTGACTGCGAGAGAAAGAAAATTTGAATAAATGTTTGCCAAATGCAATACGCGGCTTAGAAATTTTTCCTATCAAAATAATCGTTTGTTATTGAAGATTCACCAGAAGCTGTTCACAAAAATAGTGACCTTTTGAAAAATATTATATAAAAAGAGGCACCACCATTTTGTTAATGGAATTCAGAAGTATGTTTTTACATTGTATGATAAAAGGAAGCAACATTATTCCAAATTGAAATTTCCCTTGGGAAAATTGCCAATGCAAAAAAAGGAAAAAAAAAGTTTTCAGAATCCCCCCCCCACACACGAAGTTGTACATTTTTATGCATAACAAATTTATCCTCAGTATATATGAAACAAAATTTACACTTTTATGTTAAAAACTTTCGAAAATTTTCCATTTTTAAACTTGATTCTTTTAAAAAGGCTTCAAGTTATATCACACAAGACGTCTTTTTAAATCTTCTAAGTAAATTTTGGTTGTTATTATTATATTATATTTCTTTGAATGATTTTTTTCATTTTAAAAATTAGTTTTAATTTGTAGCATGTTTCAAGAAAAAAGTCATAAGCGCCTTATGAAGAGAGATAAATGGAGTTAATAAAAATTTCTCAGGAATTTTGAACAAAATATATTTACTAACCACATTTTAAAAAATACTTTGTTCTGGATGCGTAGTAATAATAATTAGGGGGGGGAGTTTTTCTTATATTTAAAATTTCAAACAGGTGCAGTGAAATACGTTTAATGCGAAAACACTTAAGACGAAATATCGGTTAACACGAAATAATTATCTTCTGGAAATGAACAAAATACAGAAAACGCCAACCGGAATTGGACTGTCTTATTGTATTATCAGAAGAATTTGTTGCATGAGATGAACCGTGTTGGTGAGCGATGCACGTTAAAACTGTCGACAGCTCAAACGTCCTCCCGTTGGTGTGGTGTGGTAGTTAGGAGAGGCGGGTGCCAGCTCAGGTGTCTGCACTTGACCATGTTACAAAATTACGAGGTCCATTGCCAAAATCCCTCGTGTAGCTGAACAGTACAACGTTAATATTCATTCACTCACTCACGCAGATGGTGATAATATGTATACAGTCCCAATTATGGTACACAGACACATTTTGAAGTTCGTTCAAAGCTAAAAAAACATCATTGATACAGATTCCGAGGATGAAAATGAAATAAATAATGCAGCTCCTGTTCCCACATCATCTGAAATGAGGAACATCATGAAAATTATTTGCAGTTATTTAGAAGCGCATTCCAACGCTGAAACGAATAACAAAATAAATGATATAAAACATTTTGCTGACAATGCGATGCTAAGAAAAAGCAAAGAAATATATCAGATTATTTCCTCAAAACTCAATAAATGTTTTGTTTTTCAAAAAGTTTGAAAATTTTACGTTACATTTTGTTTTCTTGTAAGTGTTTTAGTTTCAATGATTTAAAAAAATATAGACATAAAAACTAGCTATTAAAATAAAATAAGGCTATTAAAATAAAATATCTATATTATTTAAATATTGACTATTTAAATAAAATAAACTCTAATAAACTTAGTTTTGTTGATTTAAGGGCTTTTTTTTGCAATATTCTTTTATTCGAAATCCTTTTAATACGGAAAGGATATTTCAGTTTCTTTAGTTTCGTGTTAAGCAATTTCCACTGTCCTAAGTTAAACTTTTCTCGTTTGTTACTTGTTCTAAATATGCTATACTTAAAATAATAAACTGTTAATATTCTTCCTTACTATTTTCTTGCGTCTTACACTTAATGATTCATTTGAAATGCGTTAAAATTTGAACAATTTTAGTGATATTAAAATAATATTAAGACAAGTTTTTATCCTAATTTTATATTTATGCTGACAAACTGTCAGCATGACAGACTTTTAAATAAAATAACAAGAACACTGTACCATATTTTGTAAAAGCAAAAAGTTCTTTCTATTGAAACTTTTTTTAATGTGTGTAAAGCGTCAGCCGGCAGGGGCAGATAAAATCATTTGTTGTAAAGTATATTTGTAAATTGACTATCATTTTGAATTTTGACAGATATTTTTTATTGGTTACTATAAAAAATAAAAAAGTATGTTTGCGAAAAAAAATTCATGCTGTCATTTCCTATATTTTACGATATTTTTTACTATAAATGGGACTACCAACATCACCTATTACTTTAGTATAATAACATTTGATATTTAACTAACTATTACACTCGTATATTCAAGTCATAGATAACATATGTAGGATGGTGATGTATTTATGTGACACACATCGGTTAGGATAAGTTGTAGGGTTTGCAAACACCAGTTGAAATTGAAACTATTCAACCAAATTTTGTTAAAATTTATCTACCTATAAAAACTGGGTTTTCTCGAAAATAATATATATTGTAATAATAAATATTGTAATTTGTAATATATTTTAATAATATATATTATAATTTGTAATATTTTGTAATAATATATTTTGTAATTTGTAATATATTGTAATAATATTTTTCTGTAATTTGTAATATATTTTGATAATGTATACTGTAATTTGTAATATATTGTAATATATCTAAATTTAGTAGAAGGGAAAAAGTATAATGTATGAATGAAAGAGTAATCTTAAATCCCCTTCCTTTCTCAGTGGCTCGACAGCCCTGGGTGGGCCTTGGCCTTCTCAAGAAGTCTTTTCCAGGTCAACCTTCTTCTTGCTAGTGTTCTCAATTTCATAGTTCTCAAAACTAGGATATCTTTTTCTAGGCCATCTAAGATTTGGCCTGCCCTTTCTTCGTTTGCCAATTGATTGTGCATTGAATATATTTTTAGTGGAGCGGTTTTCCTCCATTCTGACAATATGACCTGACCATTTCATTCGTTGTAATTTGATGAAGTTAACAATGTCAGATTCTTTATATGATTAACAGAGCTCTAAATTTGATCTTCTTCGCAACGTTCCGTTTTCGTAAATTCTTCCAAAAATAAATCTTATAATCTTCCTTTCGTATATGCTTATCATGTTCTCATCTGTTCGAGACATGGACCAAGTTTCATATGCATAAGTTAATATTGATCTTAAAAGACTTTTATACAATAGAACCTTTTTTTTGTGTGTGTATTTTCTTTGATTAAATTCGATTTTATATATTTTCGTATTCCATTAGCCATAGTAATTCTCTTTTTGATTTCAGTAGTACTATCGCGAGTAATCTTAAAGAGTAATTAAAAAATGTTACAGCGTACAATAAATTCAAAAAGGCTGAAAAAAATAATATTATTTGCACACTGTGGTATAGATTTTGTGTTGAAACGACATTAAACATATACTTAAATAAGTTCCTATGGTACATAATGAATTATACAGGGTGTTCCCGAATGTCATGTACAAACTTGGAGGAGAGGTAGAGATCATCCTGAGGAGTCATAATTACATAGGAATTCGTGGGCGGAAAGCGATAGGTGGCACTGTACTCGAGCTTGCAAGAACGACCCGTGTAGTTTCCTCATGAACATGAACATGAATCGTTATACCAACACTGAGTTGGCGGATACTCATTTCATCTACGACCTAGCCAAAGGAAGTGAACGTGCTGCTGTTCGGTTATATAGGGAAATAAATCCAACGAGGCGGCAACCGAATCATCAAACGTTCACTCGAGTGTATCAGAACCTGGCGGAACAGGTATCTATCAAAGGCACGATTGAAAGTACTGGGAGGCTGCCAGCATCACGGACACCAATATTCGAAGAGGGCGTTTTGCATGCTGTGGAGATAAATCTCGGTACTGTTGTATGCGCTTTTGCCCTTGGAACCGGAAGATCTCAAACAACTGTCCATTGTGTACTGCAGGGTGAAACCTTGCATCTGTTTCATGTACAGATAGGGCAGTTATTATAGTTAGATGATCATCACGATGTGTCGCGTTTGGTTCATTAACCAAAGTGTGGCAGACATGCACTTTGCCAGTTTCGTGTTGTTCTGTGATGAAGCAATCTTTTCACGTGAAGGGATGTTCAATACGCACAACGCCCGAATGTTGGCTTTGAACTGCTCACACAGCTCCAACCACGAGACACTCGGCAACGCTTCACTGTTAATGTGTGTGCAAGTATCGTGGAGGGGGCAATTTGCTCAGTTCCTACATTTTACAACTTCGATTGGACTCTGACAAATATCTTGTCTTTCTACAGGAGGTACTTTCGAAACTGCTTACCAATGTCTCGCAAATGTTCGGTACCGCACGTGGTTTCAACAGGGCGGAGCACCATGTTATAATGGAAGGTGTGTACGTGACCATTTGAACCAGGCATTAACAAAAAGGTGGATTGGTTCCCTCGCTTGGCCTCTCATATCTCTGATTTACCTCCTCTGGAGTTTTTTTTCACTGAGGTGCCATGAATTCGTCCATCAATTCTGAAATGGGTCTGGTGGTACAAATATCCATAGCTGCTGCTACGATTCGTGAAGCCCTCCGGGATTTTGAAACATGTCCACCAATCAGTGTCACGTCGGTGTCGTGCGTGCATACATGCTAAAGCTCGCAATTTCGAACACCTCCTGTGATGCTTTTATGTCATACTTTTTATTTATTATAGGGTTTTTTGTGTAATAATGCGTTTTACACTACATTCTGTGCTGTGACCTTACTATCTTTGTGTCTTTTTATCTCTCTAGGCTTACCTTTTAGCCCATGCTTTCCTATGTAGTTATGGCTCCTCAGGATGCTCTCTACCTCCTCTCCAAGTTTGTACATGTCATTTGGGGACACCCTGCATAGGGAATTTTAAGTAAGTAATATAAATGAACTTGCATCGATTCAACCCACGTCAGCAAACTCTAAGAGATTTTTTTACATCGGCAGAGTAATTTCTGTGCTAAAATATGCTAGTTTCTAAAATATGACTTATTAGAGGCATTCATTTTTCTTAAATAAATATTGAATTATAAAGGAGGTTTTAAGTTATATTTTATGTAACATTTTATTCTCACTTTTCACATAATCAAATATTAAATTATCTTAATAATTCTTTTTTCTATAAGTCTTAAATACATATTTTTTCTACATGCTAAATTTTGTGTTGTATATTTTAATTTCCTTGGTATTTAGCTCCATTATATTTAAGGTAGATTTTATTCTATATTATAAGGAATATAGCCTATTTTTTCTCTTATACTTTATTAACAAACAAAACAAAAAACGTTTAATAGGCTTACCAGGTTATGAAATTTTATCGGGTTCCTGCAAGAACAAGTAATATGCCAGTGCTGGCTCACTTGTCACTAATGATGAAATTATGACATTTTAATTGTCATAGCAATTAAATATTAAGGCTACACAGCACTTAACAAATTCAATAATGCCGAATTTTTTTTATATACATTTTCTTGAGTTTTATATCATTGGGTAGCTTGCTACCACAAATTTTAGATCTGCTAACAAATTAGTTTTTCAGATATTTGAAGTTTTCTGAAGTTAGGTTTTGGTTTCATTTTAAAGCATTCTTAAATTAAATTAATTAAAAATATTTTTAGCACAATCAACTCTTTCCGTGTGAAATGGTTATTAATTTCAATTTTCATTACTAAAATCATTTTTTCTTGATTATGTTTTGAGTTATCATTATTATTTAATTAAGATGATTTCAATGCCAGTTTTCGTCATAAAAATAGTTTGTATAACTTAAAAGTTTCTTCCGTTATTTTTTTCTTGTTGAGAAAATACCACGGCCAAAACTTTTTCCAGGTTGCTATGAGAAACAATATTTGAAGGAGATGGAGCACTACTGAAAATGATAATCTAAAAATCAGACCTTCTCTGATACTGCAATAAGTCCCGAATACAAGTAACTGACTACAAGCATTGCAGATAAAACTGAATATTTCCATGATGTGCAAAACTACATTGTAGTAAACATATATTAGTATTAAATTATGGTTTTTGTGTTCTTGTTGGGTGACTTTAAAACTTGTTAAGCTTTCTTACTTTAAAACTAAGAAAATTAAATTTAATGCACAAACCTGACCATTTTTAGCTTAAGTTAGTATCATTGTTATGTTGTACATAAATTATTTATGTTTCAAAACTTTTGTAAAAATATTTTGTTAAGATTAGGCTGAATAACCTGTCGTCGTAACAACAACATCAATATTATGCAAAAATATATTTTCTATTAAAAAAAATGTTTTCAGTCATAATTAGTCGAAGTAGTGTTTTGAGAAAGAACATAAGTTGAAAATAACACAGTAAAAATTTAGAGCATTACAGGTATTATAGGTTTTTGTTTTATGCTTTTATAAACTTTTTTTAAATGCGTTTTTCTCGGACTTTTAATTTTGAATGTGGTGTTTTTTAATCCCTAAGGATATTTTCTGTTCAAGATAGAGTCTTGAAATTTTTGTGTATACTCAGAAACGTATGTTCTATAACAGTTAGTATGGATTTAGGTCTGGGATATATAGTTATTTTTAAAAAAATGTTTAAATTAATATTTAAAAAAATCGTGTTTTTTCAGATTTAGCTGGAAAAATAATTATTAAAAATCAAAAAGGGAACAAATTTTCAAATCCATACTAATTTTCACTTGCAATAATTTAAGAAATATTGATCACTTACAATGACATAAATATTTTAAAAATCGAGAATTTTGTAAAAGTTTGAAAAACTTCAAAAATTCGTAATTTTTAAAAACTATAAAATAATGGCTAGCCAGACTGACTTTTTGCTTTTAGAATCAACTTAATAATATAATATGTATATAAAATATAAATTATTTTTACTGTTATACTGTCTCAAAAATATTTTTTGATGAGGGGTTCTATGTAGCCTTAAAATCAATTCAGAATATACCAGACTATTTTTATACGATTTTGAAATAATTCGACATAAAAAAGTTCGGATTTCCAGTTTCACAGGGCTCATTTATTCTAACACGATTCATGGTCACTGTTGGTTCCGCGAAAGGCTGAAAACGATTGCATTCGTAAATTAAGTACTAGTTAAATTTCTGAGGGCTTAATCTTTGACTTGAGGGCATGTCTTTAAATTCGAAAAAAAATCTGAAGGTTTGCTTGGCTGAGTACCAAAAATTATGGATTCCTTAAAAATGAATTTGAAACGGCAAAAGAAGTAATACACGCGGCATCAAGCAAATTTCAGGAGCGAGAATAATGAAGTGGATACTCAAAAATGTTTTAAAAATACAGACTAATAAAATCATAAATCAATTTATTCAATAACGAATGCGCCCATTCCGAAGCCTCCATTCGGCGATGCATACTTTAATTAGTCCATTGATGGTTGAATTAGGTAACTGTTGCAAAGCCACATCCGATGCTGTAAGCAAATCATCCACTATTTACACTAGTGGTCCTCGGTTCATGTCCCGGCCAATAAGATCCCCACAAGTGTTCGTATTCAGATCTGGAGAGTTTGCCGTCCAAGAAAGGATATTATATCCAGTCAGGCTGTTAAACGTTCGCCATACACGGCCAGGTGTTATCTTGCTGGAAAACCATATTGACCTTTGACAAGTGCAGACTCCACAACTTGTGTGATGTAGCGGTCCACTCTTAAACGGCCCTCATTGCATATTAGAGACTTCATGTGATCAAGCATCGTACCACCCCAAACTGGTACGGTGTAAGACCGATTTGTCACACAGCGAAATTGGTTAGCTTGTAGTTCGGGTCACTGCCATTCCTCCACAGATGGAAACGAGATTCATCCACGAACAATACTCGAAGCTATTCGATGCTAATGCCGTTCTTAAATTATTAGGGTCTCAACGGATTTTAGTGGGCGCACTATATATCGGACCTGGCCGTTCATATTGCAGCAAAAATAGTTCACTTTGGTTTCCATGGACACGATCGAATTCACGAGCCCAGCTGCGGGTGACTTGCTAGAAATAACTTTTGGCTTTCTGTTGGTTGTTTTCTAATGCCACCTGTCTGACGTAGTCAGATCGTGGCCCACGAAATTCATCGTGGCATGGGCAAGAGGTACGCCTGCCGTTGACCTTGAGCACCATACAGGTGACAGTACGATTTTAGCTCGATGAAATTCCCCGAAGGGACGATAGATGGTGACACGACCTCTATCTCCACCTCCACAATTTCTGCATGTAGACTGAAGGGGAGGGAAATATTCTCCTGTCCCTGCGCTCGTGATTAAGCCCACAAGACTACGGGCCCCCTAATTTAACGAGCACGTACTCCGTGTGTACTCGGAGGGTGTTTGGTGGCATCGGGCATCGAACCCAGGCCTTCCGGTCTGGAGTCCGATGCTCTAACCACTAGGCTACCCACGGCCCTTGCTTTCTTAGTATTGACTTCAGTTTCGGTATCTCGTACGTATTTTTATTAGTTGTAATTATTTATTTCTCTCGTGCTTTTATTATTAATGGATTAAATTCATATGGCGTCATAATCATATGATAAATGACAAACGCGTGTTTTTAGCTAATGAATTTATAAATTAATGTGATGTCATAGTCACGTAAAAATTCAATCATGTGTTTCTAGCCAATCGGTTCAAAGTTCTTCGTTGTCGCCAACTTTTTCTTTTTGCAGAAATTTTCTTTTAAAAAGATCATATTTGTCAAGAATTATAATTAAGCAAAATTTTCTTGATTTGAAAATACACGTATAAAATAAGAGATATTTTTTTCTTTTGTTTTTTTAACTTTAAAAACTTTTTGATGTAATTTTTTTATAATACTTGGACATCTTGGAACACGTGTTTCCCTTTATCACGTGATTTTCCATTAATTTATTCGATTGTAATTTTACTTACATAAGTTAACTGTAATGGGCTAAATTCATGATGGTGGCATGATAAAGGCAATCACGTGTTTCCCTTTGATTAAAAATTGACATACTTGTTGTTCAAATTGTTAAGTTTAGATAACATTTAAAATGTGAAGATTGGGTAAATACTTCACGTGTTGAAATTCTTTAAACATTTTTCAAAATAAAAAAAAATCTTACATTATACGAGTACTTTTAAATTAAGTGTGTATTTTGTTTAACTATATCCATTATTATAACGTTGACAAATATGTACTTTTTAAAAGAAAGTTCCTGCAAGAAGAAAAAAAGTTGACAACAGTGAGGCATATGAATTAATTGGCTGGAATGATATGATGTATATGTATGATATAATTATGACGTTGCATTAATTTATGAACTGATTGGCTGAAAAAACGGGACTCAGTTATCATGTGACTATGACGTCATATGAGTTTAGTCTATTATAATTATGGAAAGTTCTGGAACTTTCCCCCCTTGGCTTACATAATCTAAAGAGATATTCAGTTCTTGGAATAAAGTCTTGAGTTGTGACTAGTAAGAATTGATATCATTTTACTTGAGTCCCCAAGTACCACATCGGTTTAATCTAGATCACAATATTATATATCTAAGCAGAGGTCAATACCTTGCCCTAATATTATTGAATCATAATTTTAATTATATTGAAAAGTATACAAAGAGAGTTTATTGCTTTTGAGAGAATATATTTTTGGATTAATCATCAAAAAACCTTATGAGAACCCAATAAATACCTTCTTAAGAAACTTATGGTAAAATAATGGTGCTATTCATTAAAATTGCGCAGCAAAAAATATGTATTGAAAAAACCATTTTTCTTATTCTTCCAAGTGAAGGTTAACACATTACTTGAAAATTTTTTAACATAAACGAAAGAAAAGAAAGACAAAATCCTACCTGAAAAAGCCAAATGTAACACCATTTATTTTATTCGAGATAAATTTAATTTGTCTTTTCTTGAAGATGTTAAATACAAAAAAAAAAATTAAGAAAGAAAAACATATGAATAAAATTCAATGGCAGACACCATTTTTTAAACGTTTTATTATATTTTTAAAGGTCGCCTTTGTAATTCGATGTTGGATAAGAACGTCTACTGTTTGAAGATGGGAAAAAATTAATGCAATTTTTCCGCTTTTTTGTAGCTCGTTTTATTTCAAAAATTCAATTTTATTATTTTAAAATATCTTCAACCAAGAGTTATAAAGCGACAAGAATTCGTCAAAAATAAATGTGCCTGGAAAATATTTAAATGAGTTCTGTTTTACGTTTTAAATGTAAATTATTTTTTCTTATTCCTCGAAAGTAAAGATAAAATAACGACATCAAAAAAAATCTTCTGTCGACAATTCTGTCTTGATGAGAAAAGTATACTTTTTTAAATAACCTTAGTTTTTTAAAGGAACATTTTAAATTAAATTAAAAAAAAGAAATAGTCGGTAAATTGTTTGAAAAGGGCTATGGTATGTGTTTTAATACTTCTCTCATTAATTTCCGTATTAATAACGAAAGGTTTGTTTCTATTTGTTCTCCAAGAATTATCAAATTCTTTATGTAGTTGGTATTTTATTTATGCGTTTTTGTGTTACGTTTATTTCAATTCCTTGTAATCACAAATTTCTTCTTTGTAAAAAAACTGTTAAGTAAATAAAAAGTTTCTTAAGAATATTTCGAAAGTATTTTTGGGGTATATTTATTTTATTTTCTAAAGCAGTGATCAAAATAGCAGCATGTTTTTCGGAGAATTTTCTGTTTTCTTTCAAGAGGTTGTGAATAGATGGATTCTTTCTATTGAAGAGAGGTTATAAATTAGTTTCTGATGACACATTTGAGATTTTTCTGACGATTGATAAAGATAAAAAAAAACAGTTTTTCCATTTTTTTTTTCAAATAAAAAATTTTGCATCCATATCCGGAAATATTTCATTGGTTGCAAATTATTTATGAATAATTCTACTTAAAGTATTTTATAAACTTAAAAACCTATCTGGAAAGCTTCATTTTCAAACTTATATTTCGTTAATTTCCATAGTGTTCTCATATCACATCCAAAGATATAAATAATAATGAAAAACTTTTAGGCGTTTTTTTAATTTAAAATATTGAAATATTTGTTATTACTCGGTGAGTTTTTCAAACTTCATTGAGCAAAGCCAATCTACGCATAGTACTTTTTGTTTGGGAAACATAGAAACAGAGCAATTTCTTAAGGATTCAGCATTAATTGAGTACAACCAATGTTCCAATTTTTCTTTACCTAAAGTCGAAGAATGCAAATCGAAAAGAAACATGTATAGTATAACCTGTTTTTGTGTGGTACATTTTATGCTATTTTATTTTTGTAAGATTTTTTTGTGCGATCTTGTTTTATGCGATATTTGAATTTTAACCGGTTTGATGCCACTGTAATGTTTTCTATCAGTGTACATATATACACTTCAAGACGCTCTGTTCATTTCTTATAAACAGTCTCTTGACGATGCACATTCAATTGCTTTCTCCCAATGCCCAAGCAGCTCACACTTGATTGAAGACAAAACTTTCAATGACAATGCCGTTATCAATAATTTGCTAGATTGTGATAACGGAAAAGAAGAATCGGATTCTTTGAGAGCGGATCAAATATTTGTAAGGATCCAGCTTTCCAACAAATGGGAAAAGCGTTTTCTTAAAATAAGATACCAATTCTGAAAGGAATTTGAAATTCTAAATAGAACTTCGATCTTTCATATCTGGTTACCATGACGTTTACAAGCAACTCACCATCCGACTGTCGTTACAAAAATTTATCACTTACTTTATGGTATTAAAAAATATATCATTTAAATTGTATCTTCAAGTGACGAAAGCGATTTTAAACTAATTCATTTAAAAATTTCTCCATGTACACAATGAAAAATTTAATGTTTTTAAAATGTTTCGATGTGGAATTTAATTATTTATATTGTTTGGAAGTACTTTCACGTAAATTTCGTAAATAATTGAAATATTTTTTAAGTGCGACTTTTTTCACGAGGTCCCTCGCCGCCGCATAAAAAAATTGGTATTACGTCGACAAAGTTGTTAGTTATTTGAAACTATTTATGAAATATTTTGTCATACTTTTTGTACGGTTTCTTTTTATACAGTCCCTGTCTACCGCACAAAAATATGCTTAACTGTATAAATACTTTTTTTTAAATAAAGGGGCATATACATTAGGATTTGTTATAGTGCTACAATAAGTAAACAAAACAATCACTCTGTATTTGATTTGGAAAGAAACCAAGTAATAAAAAAAAATTAAGTCAATTCCTAATTAGATGAACAAAGAAAAATTTTATTTTAGCTACTTTTTATTAAATAGTTACAATTAATATAAGTATGTATATACATAGGACAGAATCACATCATTAAGTGGTAATTAATTTTTATTAATTATCATTAAATTATCGTATTTTCATCCAAAACAATCGTGTATATAAATTTCAGTTCAACTGAATGCTTTAAAACATTAGGAAAAAACCTTTTCACGTTTTGACACAAGTCGCCAAAATGGTCGCTAAGTCGCCTAAGTATTTGTAATTCTTTGAATAATTAGTTTGAATCAACTAACTTTTATTAATTACAGTTAAATTATTGTATTGTCGTCCAAAATAATCATGTATATAAAATGTCAGCTCAATTGAGTGCTTTAAAATGTATTTTATTAACGATTGAAATTCCATCAAGATAAATAAATAAATAAGTATATAGAGATTGTGAGCTAATAGTGTAGGAATTGAAAAAATGAGCGTGAATTAATTTAAATTTAATTTTAAGTGAAAGTAATTTATTTAAAAGGGAAAATGTGCAATTCTTTAAGTTAGAGATCCAGTATGAAATGCGTTGTGTTTTAATTGGTCTATAAGGATATTTCGAATCTTCTGTTATCCAGTGAAATCTTTAATATCTCAAAATGGAGATCTACAGTAGCGAGACATTTCACTTTTCTAACTCCTCTCAGAAATGGAGGGGACGTCAGGGCTTTCCTTGAGAGAGAAATTTAAATTGATGCTCGCAGACAGTGGAGCTAGAGGGAAAGCAGAGGAACATTTCGGTTTCATTAAATATTCAAATAAGGGGAAGATATAAATTACGACTCTTATCATTTGATTGACTCCCCAGACATGAGAAATGGAGTGCGAAGACAACGGATGTTTGAGAAGTTTGGCAATTACGGAAACTTTTTGATGAAAGTGGGTCATCAAGTTGATGGGAATTGCCTGAAATGCTTTATTTTTGGAACTAATCAATTCTTCAAAGGTAACAAAATTACTTCTTACAGAGGATTTAAGGAGAATTATATTCAACTATTATTATTCAGCTATCAATTATTAATTTTATCTTAGATGCCTCTTTTCAGAAAAATGGATTGTAGATTTTAATAGTCACAAAATAAAATGTACCAAATTTACTCGAATCTAAGCCGCCCTATTTTTCCAGTGTTAATGCTACTGAAAATTGAGTGTGACTTAGAATCGAAGAAAAAACATTTCTTGGATGGGAGAATTGGAGTTTCTGCCCTTTTCAAAAGGAAAAGTGTAACCGTCCATTCTGGCCACTTCCATCGTCGACTCATCCAATGTATCATAAATATCATTGTCTGGTCGTATTTAGATAACTTTTTTGTATAAACTCTCTTTCTTTTAATCACCTAAAAATCAACGATATCGATAATAGTATAAATATATATAACCTACAACATATGTAAGAAAAGTGAGGCAATTTTATATGCAGAAAAAAAGGAAATAGTGCAGCGATTACTGAAAATTCGACACGGATGGATGTAATTTTTGCTTGTAAATGTTCATCAATGTGTAATAATTCTTTTGCATTCTTCTATAATATATTTGTTGGGGAGTGGTCCCTATGTATTTTCTCTCAGGAAGCCAGGCGAGGATGTTGACAAAACACCTTTATTTTCACACTCGGTTGCTCGGGGCGTATGTCGGAACACTTGCGATGGGCACCGTAATTCCACGCTCTCGCTCGTCTGATCTCCTCCACTCACTCTGAAAACTCTTAATTCTCGCTTCGCTTAATACACTTAATCACCACCGCGCGGCGCCCACTGCTCATGCTCGAACAATATTATTTTAATAAAAATGTTGCATAACTAATGCATTAGATGGCATGGAAGATAATACCATGTGGGGAAATGATTGACTCCAGCTCCAATTCCAAAAGTCAGCTGTGACAATGGGAGTGACGAATCATTTTTGAAGCATGATATTGTGAGGGTTAGAGTAATTATAAGTTCATGTATGTATTTAAAAGTTTTTAATACTGGTAAGATAAATATAAATTATATATATATTAACTCATTATTTATCATCAATTTTTTTAAATTTAAGAATTGGATGTACATTTTTCATTTACACATTTTTTTTATTTTTTCTCAAAAGCGTGTAGATAATTGGAGGCGCGGCTTACAATCAAAGACAACATTTTTTCACGAAAACTATGAGCATTCAGGATGTGGCTTAGAATCAAGGTCAGCTTAGATTCGAGTAAATACGGTATTTAGTCTTTCAATCCCAGGAAAGAATGAATAAATAGAATAATGCTTATTATATAAATATAAAATACAGAACAAAGCCAGGGCGTTTATTTTAGAAACATTTTTCTGGTCAAAAATAAATTAATATTTTAGGATCGTTGAGCTTGCCAAGCATACTTAAATTAAAACGTATGCAATTTCTGTGATCAAAAATAATATACGCTGTGACGTTTGAGATAAATAAGGGTAGTGTGATATTGATTAAGGTATCCGACTAGGTTGAAAAAGTGTTTTTGACAAAAGGTCGAATTTTTTTTTTTTATGATTGTAAAATCAAGCCCCAGCCTTTAAGATTCCAAAACAGTCTTTATTTTAATTTTTACGTAAATTAGAACTCTAATTATAGCAATTTAAATAAGTCATAGTAGTTGAAAACGAAACCGGAAGTAATGTAATCTGGACCGGAAGTGAGCTACATATGCAGTGTTTAATTATTATTTCCCTAAAATGAAGTTTCAAAACCAAATTTTAATTATCTGCTTACTAAGCCACAGTTTTCTAATAATTATTTCAAATAATTTTGTTGCAAACGATTGGCAACGGCATTTTAAGACTATCGCTATTTCGTGTTTGTTTACATTCGACGTTAGATTTACCACGCTTATTTTAATTCTTTTTTTCTCTATTTTGCTTTATTTTTAGAATTTAAATTATTTTAATTTAATCTTTAATTTATTTTACCTGAAATCATGGGTAAATGTCGCTCATATCGTCCCCGTAAAGAAAGTTTAACGGAAACCAAAATACAAGCACTGAAACTGCTTCATCTAATGAAGAAATTATGACCGCCAGTTCACTGAAGCTGCAACAATGCAATGAGGTAAGTAATGGTAAGTAACATTTCAGAACGTTTAACTGGAAACAGATTGATTGATCTGGAAATTTTAATTGGTATTTTTCCTTATTGTGTTGCCCAACAAAAATGTGTACAGCAGGAAGCCTTTATCTTGTAGAAGATTCAAGGTTTGGATTATCTTCAAACTTTTCTTTGCACTGCAAAAAAGTTTCATATCGGCATTTTGCACTTCTAAAAAGTTAGACAAAATGAATGAACTTAATTCTCGTTTTGTTTATGGATTAAGATTGATTGGTAGAGGTGTTTCAGCAGGAAGAAAACTTTGTGCTGTTTTGAATCTACCTTTTCTCTCAAAGCTTGCATTCCGCCAACAAGAAAAAAAAACTCCTCAGTGCTGCTATTTCCATTGGAGAAAAATAATGAATGACGCAGCAAAAGGTATTCGGCAATTTAAAAAATCTATACATGGTATTGTAAATGGATGGTACCTGGCAGCGTCGTGGTTTTTCTTCGCTAAATGGTTGTGTTAGTGCAATATCTGTTGATACTGGGAAAAATTATTGACTTTGAAACTTTATCTCAGTTTTGTAGAAAATGTAATTCAAAGACGAAAAACAAAATGTGAAATTGCAGTGTAATCATCATAAAAGGATCTTCCTCCAGCATGGAACCGGTTGGGGCTTATCGTATTTTGAGAGGTCGGAAGATCATAGAATGTTACGATACACTGACTATTATGGGGATGGGGATTCCAAAACTTTTTGATACCGTGAAGGACATTTACGGGAAATATTCTGTTACGAAGCTAGAATGTATAGGGCATATTCAAAAAAGAGTTGGAACAAGGCTTCGAAAATTGAAAAGCAGAAATAAAGGACTCGGGGAAAGGTAAATTAACTGATGGTTTAATTAAAAAGTTACAAAATTACTATGGGATTGCTATTCGAAGCAATATTGGGAATTTGGAAAAAATGCAGTCTGCTGTTATTGCTGCCTTTTTTCATTGTTGCTCATCAAAACATCAGCCAAAACATGGACAGTGCCCCGTCGGATATGAAAGTTGGTGTAAATTTCAACGGGCTAAAGCTTCAAATATTGTGTACCAGGATAAATCTTTGGGTCTGCCACAAAATATTGTTAACACGATAAAGCCTGTTTATATGGATTTGTGTGACAGAAATCTTTTAAAAAATGTTTACACGGAAAAACTCAGAATCCGAACGAAAGTTTTAATGCAATTTTGTGGCAGATATTACCAAAAAGAAGTTTTCGTTGAGCATCAAACATTGCGTTTAGGAGCATATATTGCTGTTGTGCAGTTTAATAATGGCTTTCAGGGATTAATATCCATGTTAAATGAAATGGGTATTGTTTCGGGGTATTATACTATACAGGGACAAAAAATCTTCGATAATGAGCGTATTGCAGACTCAAAACGTCACTCACTGCCAACAGCAAAAACCTGCAGAAGAAAACTTGAAAAAAAAAGAAACATAAAAATTGAGGAAGAAGAAGGAATTACCTATAAAACTGGAGAATTTTAAGTTGTTTTTTTAATATTTACTTTATGTAACTTATAAGTATATTTTTAAATGTGTTTTTTGAAAAATGAAATTTTCACGATAATGTTTGCACGAAAACTGGGATATCTCCAGAACAATTACATAAAATTTAATGAAATTTGCAACACTTATGTTATAAGCCCTTGAGAGTGTAGCAAACCGCATTTTTTAAGATACTTACACTTGATAACATTTTATAGTCCTTTTTAGCATAGAGTAAAGAGTAATTTTGACGAAAATCATTAACGTGAAGTTCGAATGCTTATTAAATATTTATTTTTTGAAAAATATTTTTTAACCTGCGGTTTGCGACACTTCAGGTGGATAAATAAATGTATGAATGCAATTAAAATTACATTATGTCCAATATATATATTTTTTACGCTGTTTTTCCTGAAATTGAAATTTTTTAAAAATTTTATTAAAATAATTTTTTTCAGAAACAGAGGTGATGCATGGTATTTATTTCATCATTATAACTCTTTAGGCCTATTTATGTTCTTTAAAATAATAAAATTCTTCTGATAATCAATTTTAAAAAAAATTGGTCTTCGAACCTAGTCGGGTGCCTTAATGTAAACATTTAGTTTATTTACGTCACAGCTATTATTTACAGATTATACATTGAAGTTATTAAACTTATTAAAAGGTTATAAGAGTTCAAAACAATGGTTTGTGAGAGGAGAGTTCCCTTTCGTGCGTCCGCTCCTTTCGAAGGTTCAAAGCGTCTCCCCCTCTCTCTGCTTCAGGAATCAGGGGCCGGTGCCTATTTTTAGCATCTCGTTACATCGTGCTAGTGGCGGGAACGGGTCCCTCTTGGGTCAAGGGGTTGCAGGAGAGGTCCAAAGCAAACCAATCAATAACTTTCAAGATGCAGGTGCAGGATGGACGTGTGATGATTAGTTCTACAAAGAGGCCGACTTACTGCTGGGAGGCAGGAAACTTTATAATACATTCTAAGATAAAGAAAAAAAGAACCACTTCAAGAAGAAATTATAAGAATACATTTAAACTTACAAGGATAATCATATGAATATAAAAAAACTAAATGATTAATAATTTAAAGCTGGAATATGTAAAATGTATTGTCAAAATAGTGGTATGATTCAGCGAGAAATTATAGCAACCACTATTTTTGATATAATATACTTAGTGCCTTAGTCATATTTTTTTTATGAACTCTTAGACACAGTTCTCTAGATTGTCGAATAAGGCTGGTGAAATGATTTCTCGTCCAGAAGCACCCTACACATTGGCGATCGGAGACACGTTTGGGAGAATTCAAGCCTTTATAAGATATCGACATGTTGCAGACAATCTCTAGACTCGACGGAAATGTGTAGTCGAACATTATTTAGGTGAAAAAGTGGTTGAAACTCTGAGTTCAGGAACGAAGCCACAATTTTTTTCAGAATTTGTTAATGTATCCGACTACGTTCGGAACCGTGAATTTAGAAAAGCGCATGAATAGATAGTTTTCATGATATTTAGTGTCACTTAGATTAGAATACATGTATAAAATTGTTTTAAGGACATTTTGCCAAAAATAAAATACATTTAAATACAATATTTTGGCAAAAAATGAACTTATTACAACCTTTTTCAAAATGCTCTCTTTTTATAAAAATGCTTCTAAAACACTAAAATATTTTACTTATATAAAGTAAAGACTTCTCCAAAGAGTCTAAACTATATGTTTTTTAAAAAATTCTCATTATTTTCAGAGTTACAACCGATTGAAATAATTATCGGCGTTTTTTTCTTAAAATTTCTCCCCTCAGTTGTCGTAAAACATGGATAAACTCACTAGACCCACTTGTAAGTTTTACATTTAAAAAATTCAAGTTGAGTCTCTGTACAGAGCTATATACAGCAAAATTTTATGATATTAGAAGCGTTTTTCACAAAAGGAGAATATTTTGAAAATGGGTCCTTCTATGTTAATTTTTTGTCAAAATATTGTTCTTAAATAATTTTTTATTGTAATAATAGTCTTAAAACAATTTTATATACATTTCTTTAATCTAAGTGACACTAAATATCATAGATATTATCCATTTATACGCTCTTGCAAAAACACGGTTCCGAACGCAGTCGGATGCCTTAAACATGAGGCTGGCCAGTTAAAGAGCTTGTAGAGGAAACCAAAAGACATGAAGTTGCATTCCTTATCACAAAACCAGATCTTTTAAACGTGGGACTTTTACAACGAAATACAAATCTTTATGCTGCCTTTGTTGTCTCCTCATGCACATTCAAATATTGTCTTCACTAAAATGACGTGGAACTCGTTAGAAAAGATCATTAGATTAACTAAAGTTGGTGGCCGGATGCCATCTTTACAAAAACGTATAGCCGTTGTCGTTTGTGTTCTATTTAAGTAAATTGGAAGAAAACAAGATACGTCTGCACATTTTGCAATGTCTTTTAATGTGTTGATACCTGTTTCCTGAAATTATACGGAAGGCAGTATGCAAAAATTCTTAAATTTAAAGTACAAAATATATCTAATTCATAATTGCGTTTGCAGATTTTAGTATTTGTAAAGTATATTTTACAAATATCATTTTATATGATACAAAAGGAAATGCAAAACATTAGGTATCCTACTTTTAACAGTTCCCAGTGAATGGTGTGAAACACACATATATTTCCTACCAAAAAAATGGTCTTAAAAGTCAAATTAATTTTAGGTAGCAAGCTAAATGAGTTTCTTTTTGTGAACTAATTTTAGTCACAAAAATATTTCAACATAACACTACTTGAAAAATATTGACCCTATAAAGGGTTCAATAGTAATATTGTATTCCGTCTACATCACGGTTCCTTCACGAGGCAAGGGAGTGTCGTCCACGTCACTTGATCATGGTTCAAAATTACGTGGTCCGTCGCCAAAAGCTCTCGTGCAACTGAACAGTGTGACGTTAATATTCATTCAATCACTCACTCACGAGGCAAGGTTTTCAAATCAAACAATCATTAAAACATTTCCTTAGAGGAAAGTTGTTACGTATTAGAGAGCGTATTTTAATGACAAATGTGTTTTGTAATGAAAAACAGGTACTAAGTTAAGTTGTCTGTTTAAAACTATCTTGTTTAACTAGAATGTTTTGAAAAACAATAAAAAAGTCAAGATATAATCGAATCTTTTCGTTTCACATATCATACATAAACTTTTTGTATAAAATAAAATTTCATCTTTTTCAAAATAAATTTCATTTAAATATATTAATTATTAAAAATCCATTAAATATTTTCTTTAGTGAACAGTTCGCTCTTTTTCTGAATAGAAATATTCTTCAAGGTAAATACTGTGATGTAATAATCATTTGCTAATCGCCAATAAATTCATCCAAATATTCTTCATAAGCAAATAATTTCCACCATAGGATTATTTTTTTAAAGAAAATGAGTTGTGTTCTCTCTTTGTACCTCTGTGCCATAAAATATCATTTTTCCCGTAGAGAGTAATCCTTCTGAATAATGGATGGAACGCGGAAAGTTGCGGGTGTGTCTAAGTTGAAGTGACAGGACACTCGGGAGAAAATGTATAAAAATAATCGCTTAGATTAAGCATTGTAACATACAATTTCCATAAACAAGCCATTCACTTTACAAAAGGCAATTGGCCCGTCATTAATGAAGTATAATCGTCGTTGAGACTTGTGGTCTAATTAGGGAGCGTTCACTGTAGCTCTCTGAAGAGAATTTAACGTGATTTAAAATGATCTATGGTGCCAGGTTTATCCACCGGTTGTTTCTGATAAGTGCTTTCCGTCATCCGACACTATTGATTAAGGATTAGGGATATTCTTTATCGGTATAAATGACGGACCTTTCTGATAAAAGTATATTGCGGGTTATCTTTATTTTTATTTAAAAATGATAAAAAAAAGAGCTATAAATCTTTGTCTAGAAAAAAGAAAAATGTGTTTATTATTTTCTTTTAATATATTGGTGCATATTTTCTCATCATGTGAACGTGGCATAATTTTGTTTAACCCTTTATCTACCGCTTTATGATTTACTACAGTTTTTTTTTCTTGGAATAATTTTTGGGGTCACCAAATTGAAAAATAAGGGATATAAATAAACTAAATATTCCACTTTGGGAAATTCAATGCGTTAGAGCTAATCAATTAATTTAAGATAGTCAAATGTAAAATTAGTCATACACACTTTTCACTTAAAATAAATAGTCAAATCATTTTCTGAGGTCTTCATTAACATACCAAATAAGTAAGACATTTAACCTTTTGATATTAACTATTGTTTTGGAACAAAAATGACAATCTTCGCAATCCGCTGAAAATGCCTTCAGCTGAAAACGCAATTTCTGCTATAAAACTATTCACCTTCCCCGCTAGAATACTCATCAAAGAACCCGTGCTGCCATATATCATAGAAGAGTAGATTTCAAAGAATATCCCTGCTAAGTATCATCAGAATATTTCTAAAAATGGATATTTTATGTAATTTTAAAATGAGTGGTACTTATAAGTAGCTTCGGTAGAAAAAGGGTTATTGTCCATTGCCAGAGTCACATTTCACGTTTTTTCAAAATCACGGTTGCGAGGTATGATGGTCCGACTACTCTAAAATTGTGAATTTTGTCAAAATTTGACAATTCTTTTATGATTTTATTTTATAGGTCCTCTTTTTAGCTTTATAAAAATACCAAGTTTAATATTTTCTATACACTGGAAAAAAATTACAAATGTTTTAGTAAAACCAGATGTCACTACTTTAAGCAAGATGTCGTACTTTAAAATGCGTTTTACTCGAAATGTATTTTTTCTTTCAAAATTCCCAAACAAGGACAGCGATTGCTCAAAAATGTTTGAAAATAGTTAATTAAAATTTGTGTATGTTTTGTATAATAGTAGAGGGGTTTTAACCTTCAGATTTATCAATCACTGTTTTATTACAAAATTTACAGCCCCTTATGTGAATATAATCACTGTTTTTAAGCAATTTCATATAATAATTAAGATAAAGTCCTCTAGTTTTAGTTATAATTAAAATATCGTTTATTCTGGAGGTCATTTTAAAAATAAATAGCAAAGCAACACGTCAAAATTGAAAATTTGTTCATAAACTTTTTGTACGGAATGGACCCAGTTTATGCAAATTCTTACCCATTTTTCCCATTTTAGTAATAATAATTTATTTTTCTCTTCTTAATTTTAGCATATTTTTCCTAACATGTGCTAAATAAATCTAAAAAACACAAAAAATCCCTCATCTCTCTCTTTTTTTTAAAAAAAAAGAAGTTGTTGCAAGGATTCGGATACTTTAAAATAGAATATTTTTTAATTTGAAATTAATTTCCATGAAAATAACAAGAATTTACTCGCATAACATGGTTATTACGTTTCTAATAAGGTCATGTTATACGAAATATAGAACTAGTACAGAAAAAGGGCTTAAGTTTCAAAAATTAGAGAATTATACTACTACAATTTTATATATTACTAGAGGACCCGACAGACGTTGTCCTGTGTACACAAATCTTAAATTCAAAAATTCCAAGTTTTTATGAATAAGCTTTAGCAATCTGGACCATTTGGAGTAAAATTTCCAACACTAATTACATCTGAATGTAATAATTTAATTAACACACGATTTATTTCAACAAAATAATAACACGAAGTGACAAAATATTTTCCTGAAATGATCACAGCACCAACTGTCGGGACCAACTTGAATTATAATAAAAGATTTTTGAATATTCAATACTGCGATCGTAGCGCAGTCTGCCGGATCCAATGTAAAACATTCCAAAATCAACAATTTATAAATAAAAAATTAAATAAATAAACATTTCTATACCAAATTATAAATCTACACCATTCTCGAGTCCACTGGAACAGACAAAAACTTTCTTCAAAATCGGTCCAGCCGATTAGGAGGAGTTCAGTTACATACACACACACAGAAGAATTACATACATAAAGATTATTTGAAAAGATATTAATTAAAAACGCTAAAAAGCGTGAATCATTTGCATTTTCGTAACAATAAAGACCGGGTTTGGCCAAAAATCAATTTTCGATGCCAACTTTCGTCTTTTTCAATTCCTACTATTAGCTCACGATCTCTATACATATTTTATTTGTTTGTTTGTTTATTTATTTATTTATCTTGGTGGAATTTTCAATCGTTAATAAAATACATTTTAAAGCGCTCCATTGAGCTGAAATGTAATGTACATGATTATTTTGGATGACAATACAATAGTTTAATTATAATTAATAAAAATTAATTGATTAAAACTAATTATTTAAAAAATTACAAATACAGCCACGTTGGCGATCCTTTTAAAGCATTCAGTTGAAAGGAAATTTTATATACACGATTGTTTTGGATGACAATACGATACTTTAATGAAAATTAATAAAAACTAATTACCACTTAATGTTGTGATTCTGTCATATGTATATACATATTTATATTAATTGCAACTATTTAATAAAAAGTAGCTAAAATAAATTTTTTCTTGGTTGATGTAAGAAGGAATTGATTTAAATTTTTTTTATATTACTTGTTTATAACAATAGCGTTGTTACAATAATGCAGGTGAATGTTGAGCTGTATTTTTTGAATGTTTTTAATTAATATCTTTTTAACGAATTGCGATATCGGACCGAATTGTGAATCTAAACCATTCTCAAATTTACTTGAACCCACACAAAAAATTTCATCGAAATCGGTCCAGCCGTTTAGGAGGAGTTTAGTGACAAACACATGCCCAGAAGATTTTTATATACAAAGATTTATGAATTCAGTTTTCATTAAACTTTTTCCATTGCGATGAAATCCGAAATGCTGCAAAGTCAAGGTATCCGACTACGTTCGGAACCGTGATTTCCAAAAGCACATAAATGGTTAATTTTCATGATATTTAGTGTCACTTAGATTAGAATATATGCATAAAATTGTTTTAAGGACATTTTGACAAAAAAAATTTATTTAAATACAATATTTTGACAAAAAATTAACATAGAATAATCTTTTTTCCAAATGTTCTCCTTTTGTGAAAAATGCTTCTATTAGAATAATATTTTGCCTGTATATAGCTCAGACCTCTGTTCAGAGGCTCAACTAGAATTTTTTGAAATATGTAACTTAGAAGTGTGTTTATTCATATTTTACGACTACAGAGGGTAGCAATTTTAAGAAAAAAACTCGAATAAGTATTTCAATTGGTGGTAACTCTGAAAATAATGTGAATTTTTCAAAAATTCACCAATTCCCCTCATGTACGTAAATATAATTAAAACACAACTTATTCATGGGGTCTTTCACCAACCGACTTTCTCTTTTTAAAAACATTTAGGACAATCTGTACATATATAAGCAGTATAAAAATGAAGACAGCCTGAAAAGTTCGATATCAGAGTTCATTGGTTCTATAGATAGTGATTTCTCTAAGACTTTTTTTTAAGAAAGATATATTAAAAAAATGGAGCATTTAAAAAAATAATCAGCACTTTTGAAAAAAAGACAGAGCGCTTTTATATATTCACTTAAAAATCCAATTTTTTAAACACACAAACCTAAAAAGCAAAAGTAAGAATTTTAAAATGCTTAAATAAAGTAAAGAAGTTAAAAATAATATTTTTTTTCTACTATTATTATAAGTTTATTTAACAAATTGAAATAGTTTGTTCGCAAAAATTTTATTTCATTTAACAAATCCATTAATTTTCTTATAAATTTTTTTAGGGAATCCCACATTTTGCTTGATAAACCCCCTCAATTTACTTTTAACAACAAATTATAAGTGGAAATTTTGAAGAGAAAAGGCAGAATTCTTGAAATGCTTATTAACAAAGTCTTTCAGTTGATACAATATTAAAAATAAACTACACAGTTTTATTTCAATTTGAACTAAAACACATTTTTTTAAATACCCACGAATCTTATAACATAATATACTTTTTTCCCTTAATAATCAGAAAATAAGTGAAGGAAAAAAAGGATCTTTTGATGTTATTGTTCTTAATTAATATCGCTTAAAATAATGAGGAAATAATTTGCAATTCAAAGATAAAATATTATTTATACAGGCACTTTTTTTCTGACTTGCACAACTTTTTGATGCATTTTATTAGCTTTATAATTTGTAGATGAAGGAATTTTAAAATTATTTTCATCAAATATTGTATTGAATTAGAGAAAAAATATTAAGGGCAAAAAAAAGGATAGAATTGCTAATTTCGCTCTTTCGTCTTAGAAAAAGAAAATGGTTAAACATTGAATTAAAAATGCCGCCATTTCTTTAAAAAAATTATAATTAAAACTTCAAAAACAAAGGGAAATACATGTTAATTATCAAATAACTTTTATAATTTTTAATTGTATTTCAAATTTTATTTATTTGCGAGAGGAACATATAAAGATGAGTAAAAAGATTTTATGTTTGTGTTTTAATATCTAAACTGAAGATATTTTTCTATTTGTGTAATTAGTCATTTAAGTAAACCACAAAAAATAGGAGAGAATAAAAAACATGTATATCATAAAATACTGAATTATCAGAAATACTTTTATGAACTAAAATTTTAATTCTCTCAGGGTATTGCCTCGTGATCACGTTAACTTAGTTCTTAGGGCACGAACTCGTGGCCGAAGTATGCCCGCGGTAACCTAGTGGTCAAAGTAACAGACTCGTGGCCTACATGTCATGAGTTCGAGCCTAGTAACGCTGAAGATTCACCTAGTAGGGACGGGGGTGATGCACGTCGAGGAACACACGTCCTCCCTTTGGAGTGGTGTGAAAATTAGGATAGTGAGGTACCAACTCAAGTGTCGTTTTCGTCTCTTGACCAAGGTTCAAAATTACAAGGTCCGTTGTCTCGAGTAGCTAAATAGTGTGCGACGTTAATATTCACTCACTCACTCCAATATTTTTGTACGCGAATATTCATGATAAAATGAATGCTCTTTCTTTATTCTCCAGTCATATGTAAGTATTGCAATCTTATGAATTTCATTCGGATCCAAATAAAGGGTGTTTTTTTAGAGGTATAGAACTTTAAATTGCAATAAAACAACGATGTATTATTCTAATGACATGAATTTTTTTATTCGAAAGATAATCTTGCGGCATTACATTTTAAATATGATTTCTGGCATAGGACTGCCACGGCTGGCTCGGATGTAGTCCAATCTGGACGTCCAATTTTCGATGACTTTTTCCAACATTTGTGGCCGTATATCGGCAATAACACGGCGAATGTTGTCTTCCAAATGGTCAAGCTTATCTACATTGACCAATGACTTTACATAGCCCCACAGAAAATAGTCTAGCGGTGTTAAATCACAAGATCTTGGAGGCCAATTCACAGGTCCAAAACGTGAAATTAGGCGGTCACCCAACGTGTCTTTCAATAAATCGATTGTGGCACGAGCTGTGTGACATGTTGCGCCGTCTTGTTGGAACCACAGCTCCTGGACATCATGATTGTTCAATTCAGGAATGAAAAAGTTAGTAATCATGACTCTATACCGATCACCATTGACTGTAACGTTGTGGCCTTCATCGTTTTTGAAGAAGGATTCCACCAGCCCATAAAGCGCACCAAACAGTCAGTTTTTCTGGATGCAACGGTGTTTCGACATACACTTGTGGATTAGTTTCACTCCAAATGCGGCAGTTTTGTTTGTTGACGTAGCCATTCAACCAGAAGTGCGCTTCATCGCTAAACAAAATTCGCTTATGAAAATCGGGAACAACGGCAATCTCGTTTTGGGCCCATTCAACGAATCTACGCCTTGCTTGATCATATTTAAAATGTAATGCCACAAGATTATCTTTCGAATAAAAAAAAATTGATGTCAATCGAATAATACATCTTTGTTTTATTGCAATTTAAAATTATATACCTCTAAAAAAACACCCTATATAAAAATAGAATGTTCCATTTTTCTTTCTGGTGTGTGTGTGTGTGTAGTTTTAGAAAACATCTCAGAAAATTTTATTTTTCAAAAATGTGTAGAAAGCAGTTAACAAAATTTTTAAAAATCACATCAAGAAGTATCTTGCTCAACAAACTTCATTTATTTAGCATAAATGAAGAAGAATACCATATATTTGTCATAAACACCTACCCTTAAATTGTTTATCAAAAGAAGCAATTCGAGACCTTGAAACACGAAATCAAAAACCAGTAAATAACGTTCAATATCATTCACGAAAATGACAGAATTTGAATGTCTGAATATCCACTACTTTTTTTAAACTTGACAAGTAGTATCGGCAAAAGTGAACTTGTGAAATCGGAAAAGTATTTTGAGTTCATAAATCTTTATAAAAAAACTTTTCGGAATAAAAGAAAACATAAAAAAGATGGCGTCTATTTTCAAAATACTTTGTTTAAAAAACGATACAAACCTTTTCATTATTTATGAATAACAAATGGAGCATTCTCAAAACAAAGTATTATTTTTTATGTAAAAAGAAAATCAAACTACATTGCATTTGGCAAACATTTATTCAAAAAAAGATATTTCCTCCCAGACAAAAATTCTTTTGCCAGGAATAAATTGTTATGCTAAAATGGTATCCTTGATAAAAACGTAGCAGTCCAAATAAAAAAACAGTTACCATTAACGTTTTCAGAGTCTATAGATAAAAATATCTTATCGTATCGGAAGAGATTTGCAGACTATATTGAAATGATCTCAATTACTTTGTTTTTAAATTATCTCAATTGTTAATATAATGAAGGTGAATTTTTACAAAAGAGGAAAACTATAACACAAATAAACAACAAATATTATTGATCTTAGATATTTTTGTAGGGAAACAAATATATAATAGAATACTCTGTTCAATAGTTTGTCTTTTTCATCCATTTATTTGAAATTAGTTTTTATGGTAATAAAAATAATTTTAAGGTAGATGATGTGTGGCTTAAAGTAACAGTGTTAGCTTATTTTCATTCATTTAAATTTCACTGTTGGTGTAATATACTGAAGGTTTCACTATCTGACCGATATACTTGCAGTGTGTGTAGGGGGTACTTAGAAGATTTGGAATCGCATAGGAATGCAGGGCCTCAAATACGAGCTGTGGTACAAAGAAGTAGAGAAAAAGAACAGACACATCAATACGCTAATGAGACAGAAAACATTTTATTAAGATGTTGTACTACAACAGGTGTTTGAAAGTGCATGAATTTTTTCTTCTAGGTCCACATAAAAAGTTTGGTTTACGGACGGCTGTTCTTTCAATTGAAGGAAACTTTCAAATATCTGTAGCTGCCGAGAGGATATGTGACATGCCAGGAAGCTTTCAGAACGTAAGGAATTCCATGCAACGTCACTGTCAGGCATACCAGATGGCTTCTAGGCGCAATTTTGACCACCTGTTGTAGTACAGCCTTTCAATAAAATGTTTTTGTTACATTAAAGTGTTGTTATTTCTGTTCCTTTTTTTCTGCTTATTTGCACCATAGCTAGTAAAGGCAGCATTTGCGATCCTGCATTCCTTTGTGATTCTGAGTGATTTATGTACCCCCTACATATCCTACAATTTTTTCGGTTTGGTAGTGAATCACCCTGTCTAAATTAGTGTAATGAGAAAACAACTTAAGTGCCATCTTCGACCCTTGCCTTTTGCTGAAAATCACTGGAGCCATCAACAAAAAATCTAACATTGCCATGAAGGGATTGTTGAGGCAGCACTAAGCATTACCTGATCGAATCTTACAAATGTGTTATATCATATAAATTCACAGTTATTTATACACCTATTCCGACAATATTTGTAAATTATGTGGTCCATCAGCAGTAGCATTCGTGTTGGTTTGTAGTGCGATATTTATAAAAAAATCAATCAACTAACCACTGATACTTAGAGAGAATATTTTGTAAGATATCCAAATATGTTATTTTTCTGTATATAGAAGTACAATAGTTTATGATTTTTATTTTATATAAGTTCAGCTTTTTGTTTGAACTCAAGATGCAAGTTCCTTAAGAAGATGAGAAATTACTGTAATTGAGAACCCCAAATAATTCTATTCTTATTTATCATTTGTTTCGGAAGTATGTTATGCAACTTACGGATGAGTAACAATTATTATTGTACTTAAATGCTCCTCAATGAATATAAAAATAGATACAAATATAGTTTCATGGTATGCTACTGTTAATTTTCACCGATAAAAGTTTCGATTCGTTAAATGAATCATAAAAACATTCGAATGTAATTGTTATATTTTAAAAAATACAATATCATGAGTTGCTGTAATTTTTCTTATTACTTTAGAATAAATCAGTAGTATAGGGTGAGTACGAATGATGAACCCGATTTTTAAAAAAATCATATTTTCGAAACTACTGCATATATTACAATGATACATGAATGTTAAGAGAATTATACCAAGTTTTTTCCACCGATGATCAGCAGCACATTCAAGATCACTGTGATTAAAATCCAGACATGGCAACAAAGAGAAGAGTTTTTGCGTTTTAGAGTATGCACGGGTTTTCTCAGTTATTTCGGTGCATCGTACATTTAGAAATCGCTACGAAGAAGAAGCACCATCCAACAACACCATCGATTCAAGAAGACAAGTTGCTTGCATAAAAAGAAAAGCAGCGGCTTGACAAGCGTCTTGGAAGAAGCAATGAAGAGGGCGAGGAAGAGTTTTGTTCGAAGTCCACGGAAGTCTATGAGAGTTGCCACCTGTGAACTTTGAATGCTCCAGAAAACGGTATGGAATGTTTTACGAAAAAAAATAAAATTTCATGCCATATCAATGGCAATTGACACAGCAAATAACAGAGAACAAGTAAGCATTTGTGCAACATTACGAATCACTGATAGAGTGATGCCACAAAATATATGGAACGAACTGGATTGCAGATTGGACGTATGTCTTGTAACAGGAGGGTCACACATAAAACACTTGTGAAAAAAAAACTTGGCATATTTCTTTTAACATTCATGCATCCATTACTGTAATACGTGCAATAATTTGATAATAGGATTTTTTAAAATCGAGTTCACACATCATTTGTACTCAACCTGTACAACAGCTCAGATGAATAATCTTTTTATAGACCGGTTGCCTCCAAACGTTTTTAAATACGTATTCTGAAAAAAGGAAAGAATTATATATATAAGAAGTACCCTGCCATATATATTGAGTCTACTTCTTTGGAGTAAGCGTACCCCTAACTTAGGGGAGGGGGGACACTGCTACAAACTATCATGATCTAATAAACATTTTCTTCACAGTGATTATTTAAATAAATATGCTTCTATAAATTGCAGAATTCTGAATTAGAATATTGAAATAGTTATTTCTAAAGCAACAAGTTATGTTAAGTGGTCTGCTACAATTCCCAGAATTTGATTAGTTTTACTTGAAAATACTGAATCTTTGAAAACAGTCACGTTTCAGACGGAAGAAAATCTTTCCCGGAGTCTAGAGATAACATTTCGAACTACACATAAAAACGAATAACAGAATGTTAAATTTTCTTGGCTATTTAGTTTGTAGTTCCTCTTTTGAAAATGATGATTTTTGAATTTTAATATTATTCAAAGTACGGCAATATATATATTTTTGAATTGGAGGATCAATAAAAGCAAAGATGTTATAGATACATTGCAATTATTTATTCACAACATGCTTCTGAATTGGAAGTTTATTTTTACACAGTTTTGAAAACCTTATTTTGCAATTGGAGCCCTTCATTCGAAAAACAACAATTTACTTTAATTTTGAAGTGTTGATGGAATCGTTCTAACGTAGCAAAAGGTAAGTTGTTATTGATAGCGAGTATTCTCCTTCAGTTTCAGCAAGGCTTCTTAGACGTTTGGTGATTACACCTATAGAAATATTCAAATATTCACAAGAGACTGAATTGCGGAAACTTGCAAGTTGATCACTCCCAGACAGATCGGATTCCCAGGAAAAATATCCCAGAAAACACACATTTCAGTTCACACTATATGTACCGGTTGATTCAAAAAATCAGTGTGACCAATTTTAAAAGCATTTTCCTATTTATGATGTATTTTATCGTTTTACTACTGGTTTTATTTTTAAAGGAAACATTTAAATTTTATATATATATATATATATATATATATATATATATATATATATATATATACATGTGGGAGACAACAAGGGGTCCAATACGTTTCTCTTATGGTTTATTTAACATTAAACAAAAATTAATTAAAAAAGGTAGATAAGTTTTTACAGATAAGTTTGACGATGATATTCAGAAGGTAACGCCTGCTCGCGCACCTCTCGCGTCTTCTCTTCTAATGTCCAAGAGTTTTTGTTTCTCTTCCACTAGTTCAAGTTTCAGTTTTAATTCACTGCGCCTGCGCGCGAAGATCGCCGGGTTTTGGCTTGATGCCATAACGGCATTATTCTGACCGTACGCCGTCCGCAGCGGTATTTCCATGGAGACTCAGAGGAGAATCTTTGAAACATACAAAAAAAACGGAACAGACAAGGACTAAACGACAAATATATAGAGATTAAAACATATATCATAATTCTTCTGAAACTAGACAGTTTCTCCATCATGTGGAGGCACCCTTCGACATCCGGAAGGTTCCACAGGAAAACACATTGTTTCACAGGCATAAGAACGTTTTTTAACAAGTTGATCTTTTGGTTGAACGCATCGATATTTTCCCCTCTGTAGAGTTCTGACGTCTGTTCAAAACGATTTCTCTTTTTCTTCGCTTCCACTGCCAAGGCTCAAAAAATTTTCCGAGCAACACAAACCGTCGATAATTACTATTCATAGGTGAAGGGGTAGGAGATTGGGAGATAAATTCCACGGAACTCGTTTTCATGGCACCATTGGCTTTCTTACACACACACACAATACTATATCAGAACATTTTTCTCTTACAATACTCAATTTTAACTTAGTAATCTTAATTTTATTACATTTATAATCCTTAATTAGAGAACTCGAATCATTTCTAGTATTAAAGTTTCTAACATGTGATAAATCATAACTAGAGTTTTCTATCACATTTGAAACAGAAACATTTGGAAAAAGAAACACCACAATCTGCACTCAAAGAGGGATCCACTTTCACCAATAATAAAACATCGCTCTTTGCGTGGCCTAGTTCTATTTCCAGAATATACATTGGATGTATAATAAATTCTTCGGTCAAGGTCGGTGATATTGTCGTTCTCACACTTAAGCTAGAGAGTGTTGATTAAGAGAAATATTTATGGGGTTTAACTCTACCATTCGCTTTTCGCCAAAACATGAACTTAATGTTATGATCTTTCGGAAGGTGTTTGCACCTAATTAGTAGGAATTTAAAACTGATCTGGCAACCTGAATCAATCAAAGCTGTTACGGGCTGATTTTCCACAAAAAATGTTTACGTATTGAAGATTTGCGCATTCATCGCTATTTTGTTTTCGCTCTCGACTTTCAAAGTATTCACATTTATTCTATTATGGATGTGATCATTAGATTCTTTTTAGGTTTAAAACGCTTCTCCACAGTCTCTTGCGCAATGAGATGAATCACCGCATATAAAGCAATTTTTATTTTTTCTCTTTCAAGATATTGGGGATAGTTCTTTTTTAACCTTGGTTTAAAGTTTTGTGATCTATTTTTAAAGGGGTCTTGGGTATATCCATAAGTAATAGGAATTTCTTTATGTGATCCGCTTCTAGATGAAATATAAATATCACACTCTTTAGCTAAATCAATAGGCCTAAACCAATCTTCTGCTTCTCGAATGCCAATATGAGTTGCAGTTTCCTTATTTAAAGTTTCAAATAATTTATCAGAAATTATAAGATCACATAGAGATTCAAAGGAATTAACTTTTCTTAACGAACAATAATATTGGAAGTTTGCCGTCAATCTTGCAGCAAATTGATGTATGTCTCGCCTGATGATTTTTTACAGCATTTTTAAATGAGTTTAAACACTCGCGAGGGGTTAATTGGAATTCTCTGAGTACTATAGATTTTAGTTTTTCATAGTCATTTAATTCCTCTTCTTTAATATACAGTAAGACGTTATGAGCTTTTCTTTCGCCCAGAAGATTTATTAAAAATTTCAGATTTATATTCGTCATTTATTTTCTTGGTTAAAATGCGCGTTCTAATGATTGGAAGAACAGATTAAAATTTTCAGATCTGGTGGAACAGGAAGAGATAAAAGTTTTTTATACTTTTTATCATATTTTCTATGTTAGTTTCGAACTGTTTTCTTCGACTTTAGCTGCAGATTTAAACTTAATGCTTTATTTTTAGCCAATTGAAGTTCGATTTCTTTTTCTAATTTTGTTAACTGAAGTTTCGCGAGCTCAATTTTTTGTTCTGAAGTTACCTCTCTTCTGTTTTTATGATACTCTCTCATCTATACAGTTTTGAATTAAAGTTTTAACGAAATCTGGATCACTTTCAAATGTACTACTGTTCTCAATTTTAGTCTTTAGTTTAACTATAGTGTCAGTACTTTCCACAGAACCGTCTAGCTCCTCAACAACTCTTATGAGATCCTCTTTAAGAGCGTTTTTATACATTTTAGAAAATTTAGAAAGATCCTACCTTTTTTTTTCTGGCTCCCCTTGTTGCTTTCGCACGTGCAACGATGTATCCAATGAAAAAACGTTGATTCCACTGATTTCACTCTTTCGCAGGTTATATCGTTAGATGAAAAAATAGTTCTTTGAAATTGTTCGAATTGACACCTCTTCGCAGGTGTTTGTGAGTGGTTCCAACCTCTACACAGGCGGAATTTTTTGTCGATGGGTTTTCCAACCTCTACACAGGCGGAATATTTGTCGATGGTTCGTTGAAAAATACACCTCTACACAGGTTATTTTGTTATTTGTTCCGACCTCTACACAGGCGGAATATTTGTCGATGGTTCGTTGAAAAATACACCTCTACACAGGTTATTTTGTTATTTGTTCCGACTCTCTACACAGGGCGGAATGAAGTTGAAAAATTCAACCTCTACACAGGTTGAACGAAGTTTTTGAAAATGGCGGGCGCGTCTCCTTCACGGACGCTGTTGTTCATTGTCCAGACTTTGGGTTCAAAATCGAAATTTTATCGATCGCGGCCGAGCCCCCATAATTTGTGGGAGAGACAACAAGGGGTCCAATACGTTTTTTATGGTTTATTTAACATTAAACAAAAATTAATTAAAAGGTAGATAAAGTTTTTACAGATAAGTTTGACGATGATATTCAGAAGGCAACGCTCGCTCGCGCACCTCTCGCGTTCTCTTCTCTCTAATGTCCAAGAGTTTTTGTTTCTCTTCCACTAGTTCAAGCCAGTTTTAATTCACTGCGCCTGCGCGCGAAGACTGCTTGGTTTTGGCTGCATGCCATATATATATATATATATATATATATATATATATATAGTAATCTAACCATTTGGAGAGTAAATTATACTGAAATTAGATCCTCAAACTCGAACGAAATTTTACAGCTTTTGAAAGATGGTTGCTCAAATTCTGTTATAAATAAAACATTTAAAAGTCAAAAAGACATTTTTCTACTGTATTACTATCTAAACATCAAAAGAAATAAAAATTTGCCTGCAATCAAAACCTCCAGGAAAAAATGTGAATTAAAGGAAATCCTTAATGAAAAGAAAAAGTTGAAAAGAATTATTGCTAGAAACTCCTTTCTCAAAGAACTATGGCAAATGAACTATAGGTATAGCAATCGACAACAAATTATCGTCAGATAAAGAAAATTAGCTATAAAAAGGTAAATTTCCCTTTCTCCCTTTTAATATCTGTTAAGACCATAATAAAATGAAAAAACGTTCTTGGCTCTAAATTTAATGTTATACAAAAGCGTAGATACAAAAACATGGATAACTTCGGATTAACCTTCCAAATGGACAGCATGGCTTTTTCCACCTCTACTAGAGAGGCTTCGAAACGGACCACACTCGTGAATTTTTCCTAAGGCCGGGACTCACCAAAAATGAGCTGTAAACAGATTTTTTCCCCTTCAAGTAATGTGTTCAAAACTGGTAAGGTGGTATTTTTCCGAATTCTTTTCCGCAGCGTTTACGATCTTGAAAGATAATTAGAGACGGTCGGGGGGAGACACAATGGGCATTGAGGGGAAAGTTTTATGGTCACGGGAGACCGGTTCCTGTATAATCATAAAATCTTCAACCTAAAGTGTACAGAAATAGCGAGTCAACGATTTGAGAATTCCTCATTTTTTTCTTTTACCTTAAAAATTCTCAAATGAATTAAGTTTTTATAATGTATGTCTAAGTTTTAAAATATCTAGTATTTAATTCAAATTATATATTAAAACATTGAGGATAATTTACTGTGTTTCATTTTTCTTACTTTTTAATCAATACTTTCAGGGATTTTTTTTTAAAAATGATTATTTTGTTATAAATGTCAAAAAATAAAAAAGATTCAAAAATTTAAAAATCTTTTAAAATTTCGACACTTCTAAACATGAATAATTTTTAAGCTTCTGCATTACATTATTTGCAAAAAATTTATATGTATTGTTAAAAACCCTATTTAAACTTTTAGTTTTTCATAATTTTAAAGCCAGATATTCAGGGCATCTTACATAGAATCCCTTTGTTTTGTATTGTTCAGATAAAAAATTATATTTGAATTTTGAATGTCTGAACATTAATTTCATTCAAAGAAATTTTAATTTCAAGTTTATATTTTTTAACTTGAATCTTCAAATAAAGAGTGTGGCCGCGCGGTAGCCGGTGGTATAGGTATCGGAACGGCTTGCTTTGTCACGGGTTCGAGCCCAGTACCACTAAGGACCCGCCGTGTGCAGCGATGCACGTTAAATCTGTCGAGAGCTGAAACGTCCTCCCGTTGGTGTGGTGTGGTAGTTAGAGAGGGGGTGCCAGCTCAGGTGTCGTCCACGTCACTTGACCATGGTTCAAAATTACGTGGTCCGTCGCCAAAGCTCCCTCGTGTAGCTGAACAGTAAAGTGACGTTAATATTCAATCAATCAAATAAAGAGTATTTAAAAGCATCTGGACAAATTTAGAGTTAACATTTGCGCATATAAATAAATATAAAGATCCTTTTAAATTGAAGTTAAAAATATATATTTATGCATAATCCTCAGCATTCATGTTCCATTAGTGGTTGACTGAAGAAAAAGGTTATTAAAATTTGAACATTTTTATAATCTTAACCATGCAAAACTAGGGAATTTTTTGTATTAGCTCCACTAAAATTCTGCATTGAATTTCGAAAAAGATATTTATGCGTGTCTCACATACCTAAGTTGAAAAACATATATATTTACCATAAATACTAATAATTCTTTGATATTTAAAATTATCATATGATTAGTTTTAATATATATATATATATATATATATATATATATATATATATTCGACTTCTAATATTTTTTCAAGTATTTAAATTTCATAATTTAATTAAGTGAGGGGATATTAAAGTCGCACTCTCTCTTGTTCTCTACTCAAATCCTTGAGGGCTTTTGGCGACGGTCCTGTGGCCGGGTATCAGGTGGTCAAGGTATCGAATCATGGTTGGCATGTCTCGAGTTCGAGCCCAGTGCCACAAAAGACCCGCCGTGCAGGGCAGGATGCACGTTAAATCTATCGAGAGCTGAAATGTCCTCTCGTTGGTGTGGTGTGGTAGTTAGAGAGGTGGTGCCAGCTCAGGTGTCGCCCTCGTCATTTGACCATTTTTTCAAAATTACGAGGGCCATCACTAAAAAGCCCTCGTGTAGCTGAACAGTGCGACGTTAATATTCACTCACTTGGCGACGGACCTCGTAATTTTAAACCATGGTCAAGTGACGAGGAGGACGCTTGAGCATCGCCCCTTACACGGCGGATCTTCAGTGGTGCTGGGGTCGAACTCATGACACGTCAGCTACGAGTGTTACTTTGACCATTAGCTACCGCGGCCTCACAATGTGGTTGAAAACTGCATGTTATGATTAAAAATATGCTGAAACATTTGATGAACTTATAATAGATTTTTGCATAGAAGATAGATGTGTGATATGCTAAAAATGACAATATGTAAAAGTTATGGAGAATATCGATGACAATTTTTGAAAAATTCAATTAAAGTTTCAGTCTGAAACTTATTCGGTTTTTTTTTCGCATTTAATATTAAATATAGTCGCGATAACAAATTAATAGTTTAACGCATTCATAGATTATAAAAAAAAAAAATAAAGGTATAAATGACATTGTTGGGAATAATAAGTTTTTTATAGTTTTGAATTCAGACTTCTTTTGCAGGAGTGTAGACTATTAAAAGGCTGATGTAGAAGTTAGAAAACTAATATTTAAAAATATATGGAAAACAATATCTGCAATTCCATGATCTTGACGAGAAGAAGACGGCATTTTTACTTAGTAGGGCAGAGTAAGCATAAGGTAGGAGCTTGTGGAGTAAACAACCAGGCCTCTGCAGTTTTGCGGTGTAATGAACTCCCATTTGTTGCTTTCAGTAAGGAATATAAAAATAACAAATACAAAAATAAGTCATGTAAAATTTTATATTTTAATAACAATGAATTGTGAACTTAATTTCCAATTCATTGTCACGTGAGTTGGCAGTAACTACGGTACTCTATCGACGTACTTCTTATATATATATAATCAAATATAAAAGAATTTTTTCAATATATAATCATATACATATACATACACATATATATAAATTTATATACACACACATATACATATACATAAACAAATATATAAAAATAATCATATAGTTATATACCTAAGATAACTAAAAGTAGGAAGGAGGCACATAGTATAAAAGACAAATTCCTGGCCTTAGGAACCAAGATTGCAGGTTTAAACAAGTTTTTCGGCGCCAACCTTCACCTGTAATTTGTCATACTATGTACCAAGAGGAAAGGAAAGAGTTATATATGTGTAGAATTTAAATATTAAGGGGACTCGGCACCTTTTTTCAATTTTTTTTTTTTTATTTAAGGGTTTTAAAATATTTTTTTTTCTATATTATTAACAGTTACTACTAAACTAAGAAATTTCACCATGAAAAATTCCCTAAATTTAAAAAAAAAATTTAAATTTTAAAGTTTTTAAAAATTTTTTACCGATTTTCAAAATTCTTCTTCTTTTTACAATTATCATTATTTTGACACCAAATTTTTTTTGATTTATTAGACTATGAGTAATAACTTTAGGGATCGATTTTTTGCAACAAACAAAATTAGTTTTGGAAAAAAATAAAATGTAACATTAATGAAAAAAAAGCTAAAAAAAACATGACTTCTCGCTACATTTTCTTTATAAAATTTTTTTATTCAAAATATTGAAAATGGATCCCTAATTTAATTAAGCACATTGTAATAAAGATACACACCAAAATTCAAGTTGTTTGATAAATATCTGTAGAAGTTTTGTACTTTTAAAGACCATGATTTCATGAAAAAACTCGAACTGAGAAAATGCATTTTTAAGAATACCAATCAGCAAATATATATCAAAACAATGTCTAAATTTTGTAATAATTGTTCAATATGTTGTATAAATATATACCTTTTAAAATAAAAACATAATACAATTCAATTTCAAAATATTAAACAAAAATATAAGCTTTTTTTTAAAGTGCCTGTCTGTGAGCCCAAAAATTACGAAAAAATAGCCAAATATCATTGTGACTTATTTTTACAAGAAACATCTATGAAATATATTAAAAAAATAAATTAAATACATGAAATAAATGTAATAAAAATACATGAAATGTACAATAGAAAATTTAAAAGCTTTTATAAAAATAATTTGCTACTTAAATCAATATCTAAAATAAAAAATAAAGTAAAACAAAATTTATGCTAAATGTATTATTTTTCAAAACAGGTTTGTTTAAAAATTGGCCTGCGCCATAAGCCTTTTCCTTCTCTCCCTCCTAGCTAATAACTCTTTTTTATGTATTGCTTTTTTAATAAGTTTAAGAGCCAGCTTATTATTACTGGCATTTTGACGACGTTTTCTAAATTTTGTTTTCGACAATCTAAGATAGTAGCAAGTTGTTTCTCTGTTGAACTCCAGTAGCTACACCTAATGCTTTCTGTGTTTCTACAATGGTGCGTACTGTACCCTTATTGTATTCGCAGACAGCTTCTGTTACTGCCCGCTTAACACGTCTTTTGTTTACGAAAATTCCTTCGGACACTTTGCCCAAATCATGCTATGCAAACTTCGTTTGCATTTTGTGTTCCACATCGAATGCATCTTTCTAACAATTCATTAGATGCAAGTCTTTGATAAATCGGTAGAATTTTTGGAAGAAACTTTCATTTATTGGTGTTCCTACATTTAATTTATGATTGTTAGGTTTTTCCCCATTAGCAATCGCAGATTGGTAGAAACACCATGAGTTTTCTCCCTGCAGGACACTTCTGAATGTTGAGGTTTAGCATCTGTAGAAATGCTATGCAACAATGTAGCATATATTGCCGCTTTTTCATAGCATTCACATCCCCTTTGTTTCTCAAAAATAGCCTTTTTTGGTAGTAAGTAGTTAATTTTTTAATCGTGGCTTCTTTCAAACTACCATGAGCTTTACCACCTAAAGAAATACCTTGAGCACGACAGTCTTTACAATAGATCTCAAAGCTGTTCCTAACCGCTTACTAACATGATTAATACATTCTTCCTTTTTATCACAATGTCAGGTCCATACACTTTTTCTCGCACAAGTAGTTAAACGTTTTACAATCACCATCGGATAATACTGTAATATAACGGAATCCAAGTGTTGTGGATCTTTTCCACAAGGTTAATGCAGCTTCCATTTCCATTGATGTAGATGAGCCCAAGTGATTTATATCACATTCGCTTTTATGTCCTTTCATACCATATGCTGAATTCAGCACTTGACTGGCCTAGCTTATTTTTGCCACAGAGCAATGACGACACACTTACTCATCACTTCAAAGTCAACAACATATCCGTGAGTATATCTATGCAACACATCCTACACCGATAAGTGAGGTGTGACCACGAGTTAGCAACGTTCCATCAAAACTAACACTTAAGTCTGTGATTTCAGCTCCATTCTCGTACACATTTTAATTCTCGGTGGATTTCCGCAAATATGTTTTTCAGATGCCAGAGTATATGCATTATCCAGCCGTCTCGCACACTTCCCATATGTAGTTGATGAAAAAGGATCTATATTCATCACCATACAAAATTTTTCTATAGCTGAATAACCTTTCCCAATATGTGAAAAGCTTGAGTTATTCTCAAATTCACATCATGGCTGGTCTGAACAGACTTTAGAGATGTGTTTACAACAGTTTTGTTTTCATCACAATTGCTACACAATAGTTTTAAATTGTATGAAAATCCCAACTTGGCTCCAAGCTCCAGTTTCAAAGTTTGTTTTTCACAATATTGGCACTTTGCACTTCGAAGAAGATTGTTAACTTGGTTAAAGTCCACCAATATATAATTTCCAATAGCAGAGGTATTCTTTTACCACAGTGTTCAATTTTTCCAGGCGTGCATTTTGAAAAACTGAATTTTTGTTCACTTCACAATCAACTTTCGCTTTACACCATCGCTTTTCATTCATTTGCAAAGCACGTACTGAACGTTTTCTAAGAGGCATAATTGCGATAACAACAACTAATAAAAATGAATGAATGTATGATTGAAGTAGCATTAAAAATTATGATTGAAGTAGCATTAAAAATGCTGTTTTAGGTTTCTATGAAGTTAAAAACTAATGAAACTAAAAAAATCACACAGCAAGCGAAAAATGGCAAAGCTAATGTAAATAAACAACTTTGCTGATAGTTACAGTCACAGCTAACGACACCTCTGCTTCTCTGTAGTTTTTAATGTAAAATAATGGATTTGCCTCACCCAGTAAAAAATTGAGGTGGGCGTGGCATTTAAACCGCTGGACAGAGCTGTCAAAATATTTAAAATGCATTTTACTGCGTTTAAAATAATCAGATCGTTTCAAAACTCCCTCAATTGTACCAAAGGTATCAAAACTACATTTTTAAACTAAAAAATTGAAAAATCGATATTTCTTTAATGATTTTAGGTTTTTTGAAAGGTGCCAAGTCCCCTTAATCATTAAACTAAAAGAACATATGAACATAAACATAACCTACTAAAACGTGTTTATAACGATGGCCAAGAGTGCAGTATTGTGTTCCCGCCAAATAGGAGGGCAGAACTGCATAAAGTTAATTGCGATACAATATAAGAAACGATTAATTGCGATACGATATACGATAATAAGAAATATATATACTTTTAAAAAATCATAAAAATAAAAATAAAATCATAAAATTAGCGTAAAAAATAAAGAAACTCAGAAAATATAAAAATATTAAGAATTTTTTTAAAAAAGCATGTGGCGCCATCTATATAATAATTGTATGATAAATTAGATATTATCTAAATTTAATAGAACATTACAAAAACATAAAAACAGTAAATAATTACATTAATACAAATTGTGTATCATAAGAAACTATTATAAATATAATTACAAAGAAAATTAGCAGGGTATCCATGTTCAATACAGTGATTAAAAAAATTTTTAAGATTTAAAAAATATTAGCTTTATCGCTAACTAATACTTTATTGCGATAAATATAGTTAAAAATAATATTTCTATATATAGATATTGATAAATTAGAATTCCAGTAAGGCACTTTGATGATATTAAAAATTAAAAGCATCTTTTATCATAAATATTAGAATGTAGTTTCAAATCCTTAATATGTTGGTAGATACATCTAGGTAATTTGTTTTGATTGGATTATTATTAATTTTAACTAAGTTTAAGTAGGACGGATAAAAATTAATAATAGGATTTAAATTATCATTTATACCCAAAATAATTATATAAATCATCTATATATCTAAAAATGTAGTAGTCATTATTAATAACATAACCATATTCATAAAAATGTAAATAAAGATTAGCCAAACTATTACTAGCTGGGCCCCCTTGTGGGAGTCCTTTCTCTTGTTTATAGTAAAGAACCATTAAAAATTGATATAATTTTCTTTTAAGATAAAAATCTATGAGAGTTTTAAATTCGTTAAAATTAATATTAAGGTTATACATACTGTATATATATATATATATATATATATATATATATATATATATATATATATATATATATATATATATATATATATATATATATATATATATAAGTACGGTTGATAGAGTACCAAATAATTTTAACGCAATTTTATATTTTCGTTCTCGTAAAACTTTACTCCTTTTAAAACATGTATTGACAAAATACTCTCCTTTTGTATACTTTATAAAAATTTTAAAAATATAATGGTTATCTTACCCAACATTTTAAATCAGGGGCGGCAAATGTGTAGCTAAGACGTGCCAAACCAATCTGTCAGTATCATTCAGCGTGCCACATAGTAGGAAATTTTTGAAATCCTTGATTCTTACGGTAATAGTTTGCAGATTTAAGGAATAGAGGTGAATAATTTAGATTTACAGTTTTATTTTATATTAATTATGGATCAATAAAATACATATTAACATAAAAATGAACAATATAAAATGTTACTATTTTTTCAACAAAGATAAAAAAAAAAGTAAATTAAAAATGTATGTGTTTCCCAACATATTTACTTAAATAAGAAATAGACAAAGTGAAATATAAATGATTCCCTTCATTATAGTTAAATAAAAATTGTAATGCGAATTAACTCTTTCACGACTCTTCTTTTCATATCGCAAAACCAGGGGTATAATGCATAACACGATTCTGAGCATTCAGTTGTTAAACAATTTCTTTGCGGAGTCGAAATATTTTTCATATTAGGAAAGATTTTTTACTTTGATATGCCGAATCACATAAGTGAAAGCAGAGTACATGCAATTTTCTTTTTCAACAATTAAATCCCCTAGCAATAACACTCATTTATTTACAAAATAGCTGTAAATTTATCTTTGAATTATCTTCAGATTATTTTGTAGTTCCATAAATGTCCATAACTCAGAAGATAAGTTTGTCAAATAAGGTCTATTATCAACTTCCATCCACTCAAGAATTGACAAATTTTGTAGAGTAGTGCTGAGTGCCACTAAGAATTGTACCACGCCACAGGTCCATAGATTGCCGGACACGTTTTAAATGTTCTTATTAATTTAACCATCTCTCTATTCAAACACAATTTATATGATAAAAAGGGTTTTCATTCATTTTGTAGGAATTGTATTAGATTCAACCATAAGTATTTTTTTGTAGTTTCAAATAAATTACGTTGTTTCGGGGATTTCGAGCAAAATGAAAGGAATTTGACATAATTATAGTAAGTTTTCTCTAAAGGAAAACGTTCACTTTCAAAATACATTGTAAAGTGATTTTAGGTGTACGAAGTTATATTCACTATTATTCCTAAAATAAATTTTGATATTTTGGTTTTTCATTAAGTTTTGAAGTTATTTCTTCAAATATACTTTCCTCCATTACATTTCTTTCAAACTTGCTATTTTCTTTGCGGCCACGGGTAGCCTGATGGTCGTGGTTATGAACTCGTGTCCAGTGTTCGAGCCCAAACGACCACAAAAGTTTAGCGTTGAAGAGGAGCTGATGCACGTTAAACACGTCGACGTCAAAAGTCCTCACGTTGGTGTGATGTGGAAGTTTGGAAGGGGAGTTATCAGCTCAGGTATCTTCCTCGTCACTTTTAACCGCGGTTCAAAATTATACGTAGTCGCTCGTCAGTAGCCACCGTGTTGACTTAGATAGCAATATAAACCCTGACGTGTGCACTTGAGTTAATTCGAGTACGCTAAACAGTTCCAAATATGCACATTAGATATAATTCAAACGAGGTCGCATTTTATGCTGCTTTAATTTTTCACTCAAATATCAGCGAGCGCCGTCTGCACTCGAGATATTATTTGACTGTTGTTTCTTATATTTACGATTTAGTCGTTAAACATCAAAAACTCGTTTTCAATGTAAAGACTGTAATGTTGGACTGTGTGTGCAGTGCCATGTTTCGAAAAATATCACACTGTGACATTTCTGTAAACGACATGTATGTGTCTTTCTCATACTTCTTTGATATTTTTTGCTATTTATACCTGTTAAAAAATTATTTTTTATAAAAAGGTTTTTTGTAACTAATTGTAAATTGAATAAAACCTTTTCTTACAATTATATGTATTTGAGGATGAAATCTGTTTACTTTATTCAGAAATTTTTAGTAAATTTCATTTTCTTAGCCAACTTATTTCTTTTAAAAAAAAACATGCATATTTGTGTGTTATATAATTAAATTTCTAACTATCTAAAATTATGTCTGGCTTTTTTTTCTTCATTAAAATCTTTCAGGATTTTACAAATTATCTTGCCATTATTCATTATGTACTTAATAAGGAAAAATATATCTAAATATAAATAATTTCTGGCCTAATAAACATATAATTGTTTTTAGCTACAGTTTGGAAAATGCATTGAAATTTGTATCGGGACAGGATTTTAACATATTATGAATGTGTTTTTGATTGCCACTATGTTATATATTTATCTTTCATTCTTTTTTACAGTACGAGTAGAAGTCGCAATCTAGTATCTGCAATCGATTTATGTAACTTTCTCCCCTCTTCCTCTGTTCCTTCGTATAAGGGTTTTTTTTTTTAAAAAAAAATAATTATTATAATATTTTCTTGTTCATGGATATTTTTTGTATCAGTTCCTGTCATTCACGTGTCAAATCGAACCTGGGTAATCACTAAAGTTCATTCAAGGAAACTCATACACATGCATATAAGTGTGTGAACTTTCGAATGTTCTCAAGAGCACGATGAAGGGCTGATGTTAAAGTAGCTTTGCATACTTAAAATACTAATATATTTTTACTTTTTTGTTTTATAAACCCAACCAAGATAGGGCCCTCGGTTTTTTCTCTTTTTTGCACCAGAGCCATTGGGGTTCTTAGATACGTGCCCTGCTAATTGCAAGCGATAATTTCTGGGGGAGGGGGAGAGAAACCATTGTGTGAATCAATTTTCTGTTGAGGTGCAAAATGTGGATTTCGCAATTTTGTCACTGATCGTAATAACATCATTCAACGGCTCCCTATTGTTGGTAATACAGAATCCAACTGGTTATTCATTATGTCTGTATAATTCTCCTTCATGGATAATTCGAAGGATCCTTCCAGAGATGATAAATAGTATATACCTCTCACCTGCAGTTCGAAAGCTATTTCTGATTGAAAGTTAGTACAATGCCATTCAAGAGAGAGCTCATAGTTCTGAGGAGGTCTTGAAACTCATTTTGGCTGTCCGCTGGAATCTCCGCGCGTCTTCCCTCTTTTAATATTTTCCCATTCAATTAGGCGATTGATCACGAGGTTGAAAAGGGAACCACTCAGTGGTCAACCCTATTTGTCCCCATTGAGCCTCCACTAGACTACCATTAGGCAAGATGAAAATGTAGTTACTGGGTTAAATAATCTTGATGAATCATAATCAAGCCCATGAGCTTCTAGAACATCTAAAATTCCTGACAAATCCAAATTTAATAAAGATATCTGTTAAGGCCATTTGTGAAGAGTTTTCAAATTTGCTCGAGTTAGAAAAGTCCCTCGAATCCTCCTGCATCTATGTCGATGAGTATGGTCGCAGAAGTTTTTCTATGAGGGCGGGATGTCTCTAAGCCTGAGCTGAAAGATGTTAGTGATGATTAAAAGTGCGAATTTATTCTGCCATTCATCTTGCCCCTGCTAGTCCACTTGTACCACGGTATCCCCTACATCTTTTAAGATGTTTATAAGCATATACCTCAATGTAAGGGTTAGTTTGAGATAATGAACCATTAATAAACTGAATTGAACTCAGTGGCGCAATCCATGAGGACAAAGGCCTACTGTGCCTATCTCAATTTAAGTGACCTTAGGCGCTGGGGTGCATGTGCAACTTCGGTCAAGTGATCAATCGGACGTAAACCCCTAGTGTTCTGTTCCCAAACAAGCTTGGTACTCATTTATCGACCTACTGAACAGATGAAATGCTGAGTCGACCTTGCTCAACCCGGTATTTGAGCCCCGGGCCTATAGCGGGGAAGCGCAATACACTACCACTCAGCAACTTGACTTCCGAACCATTGATATATTTTAGCAAAAACAAATATCAACAGAAACCCAAGAGTAATAAAAGTCACCCAGGTATATAAAAAACTTCTTATCTGTCGCTAATACGTTTATAACAGAAATAAAAAAATCGAAATTACATTATCAGATGAGGAAAAAATATTACCCATAGTTTTCTACATTTTCTTTAAGTGTAGATGTGTAGCCAATTTCGACTAAATAATAATTTTTTATTTTCTTCTTCTACCATTAGTATTAGAAATAAGTAGCAACAAAGTCCCCAATGCGATTTTCTTTATTTATAACTCTAGTTGGACAGTTCTTGATGATATAATGATGTCACCCACAGGGACTGTGATTCCGGAAAAGGTTTCGGAATGATTTTCGAAACTACAAGGTGCCTGAAATGATAGATAGGAAGGGTAAAAGAAATTTATCATAGAAACTTTCATTACTTTCCTTTAATAATTAGTTAAAAGATGACAAGATGTTTGATCTTTATCACTATGTGATATTTTTTGTTTTTTGAATTTTTAAAAATATATGTATGTTTTATTATTATTTTAAAGCAGAAAGGCTCATAAAACTCCCCAAAAAGACATATTTTGATTTATGTAAGAAAATTTGTAAGGATATGCGTATATGAGGAAAGACGAAGAAGTAAAACGAAGAGTAATAAATTTATTATATAAAGTAAATGAAAAAAAGTTGTAATTCTTTCTTTAAAAAAAAAATAAAATTTAATACACAAAATCTAATTAATATTTCTAAAAGGAAAAAGAAGTCTTAAATAATATCCTTATAATAGAAAATGAAAAGGTAATAAATATGCATTATTATTTAAAAGTAAAGTCACGCATTAATAAAAAATAGCACCTAAAATTTTTCATCACAAATTTTTCAATGTATTTTTTCCCTTACAATACAGACATGAAGCCTTATTCAACGCAGTCAAGCATTTATGATAAGTAATAAAGTTTATTCTTAATCACAAGTATTGCAATGTATTTTTACCGAATACTCATTACTTTATTTAGCTTTTTTGCATTTATGTAACATTTACACAGAATTAAACTTAAAGGTTGTTTTTTTTCGGTTAATGTTAAAAATAGGACCCGAATTTGGAATATTTTTCAGATATAAAAAGAAAGGAAAATTGTGAAGACCCTCCTGGGTCTCACCCTGACACCAAGATTAATTTGAGGCAAATAATCACTAAGAGCCATTTTGTATAATAATAACTTGTATTTATTATATCAAATCTCAAAAAACTATAATCTAATATTTTCTATGTTATGTCAAACAAAGGGATTTACCTTTAATATTAAATTAAATTACGAATTATGAAATTAATCAATGGTATGCTCAAGATCAAATAAGGTCTACCGAAATAGGAGGTCCGAGAAATACACGTACTCGAATTATTAGCTTTCATTAACTCTAACTAATTTTACTAAACTAACGCTTATTTTTAAGCGTACATAAATTATGGTTACCGTTGGGTATATCAGCTTTCTAGTTCTTCCGTAGATTAGTAGCAACAAGTCTTCACTAACGTAATCTCATGGAAACCTCTAAATTTGAGGCAGCTACTGCTGCTGGCTCAATAACCTTCATCATTGCTAACTTACAACACTCAACTTAAATACTTCTATCTACTTTGCATATCCGTCACCTTTTGGAGTTGATTGGAAATATACGCATGAATGTATAATCCCAAAAAGACGCCTAAGAATATTAGTGGATAAGGTTCCGTACAGATTCTTCACAATGAACTGAAAAAGAAATGCGGGGATTTATTCGAAAAAAATGGCCTGAAAATTTCTAACCAATTCGTAAATTTGATTTATAGTCTCGACGACTTTAATATACCGGGTGGGCAAAAAGTCCGTAAAAAATTTAAAAATTCATAAAATCCGGAGAAATGAACGAAAAACTTTGCAGGATCAGCATTAGTATGTCACGGATTTTTAAGCTAGAAAAATAATAACTCGAAAATCATCCGGTAGGTGGCGCTGATGTTGCAAATCAAAGAAACAATGCATAAATAATGAACAGAAAACTTTCACTTTTTATTACACCAGAATATGTTCACATGACCACCATCACAGGGGATCAAATACTCCAGACGAGTGACAAATCCAGCAACGGCAGAGTGCAACATGTCCGGATGTATGGAGGATAGTTTTTGATCGGATCGCATCTTTCAGTTCCGATAGACTTAATGGACCGGATAGATACACGCGATATTTCAAATATCCCCACTAAAGAAGTCTGACGGTGTTAAATCTGAGACCGGAGGAGGCCATGGGTACTGGGTAAAGCGCCTGCTAAACGATTCTGTCTTCCCCGAACGTCTCTGTATCAGGAATGCCTTAACCGGGTTAGCAGTGTGACTGGTTGCTCCATCCTGCATGAACGTGGCATTCGAAATCTGACCTCGTTGGATTAAACATAGCACAACAGTCTCCCGCAGAAGCGTTAGATAACGCCGAGCATTTACCGTTTCGCTATCCATCCATTTACTGGGCACTGCGTTTTTCAAAGATGAAGGGTCCTATGAAAATAAACCCGTGAAAAACCACACCATGCTGTTATTTTTGGGTAATGCAATGGCTATAGTTGTACTTAAGTGGATTACAGGTCGCCCAAATGCGACAGTTATGGTTGTTAACGTCACCATGGGCCTGATAAATGAGCTTCATCTGTCCACAAGATGTTAAAACCCAGGTGGGATCCTGTCCCATTTTAGAGAAGGCCCACTTGGCAAATGTTTACCTTTGTATGTAGGCGGTATCTGCTGGCAAAAGTTCTGGGCTCGATTGCAATTTTTATGGGTACAGCTGAGGATTCGACGAAGAATATTGCGGACAGATGATCCATTGGTAAGCTCAATCGTCTGGCATCTTCGTTGCTGGTCCCTGAACTGCTTCGGACGCAATCGCTTCCATTTCGACAGCAATGCAGGGTGCACGTGCTTCTTTTCAAGCATGGTCGTCTGGATTCGTGCTCGATCCTCCAGCTTTCAGTTTCCTCAAGCCATTTAACAAGGTCTTCCCCAAGGCGCTCCCTCGGCAGGTGATGGGCTTTTCCACTCATCACATTTTTCTGAACTCGGTATTTACGCAAGGCAATGGTCGCTGATTCCTCGTTCATGTAAAAATGTCCTCACCAACTAAAGCTTTATCCGGCGCACTGAGCATCCTTGTTCACATTCACTGTTTGTAATGGTGAAATGAATGTGGATTCATTGAGAGCAAAGGTTTTTATAGCCGTCTAATCCACCATATTGTCACGGAGTTCGAAAGAAGTACACAGTTCAATTAAACAAACAATTAGATTTTATTCTAACGCTGGGAGCTCGATACAACACTGGACTGAGAACATGCCCAACTGGCGATGACACTGCTTTTATACACTTCGGAATATTCGAGAAATACCCAGTATGCACTCTAAAGAATGATCTGGATTCACATCTAGAACCTAGAGAAACAATACATTAAAAACGAGAACAAAATTCAGTCTTTGGATAAATCTGCCGGGGCCGGGATTCCGAACCAGAGACCTGAGGAAGTTCAGTCCAACGCTTTGCCAACTCGGCTATCGGGACTTGGTATCGGGACTTATGCGTGCGGCATTTGCTCCTGGAAAAAGAAACAGCGCCCGCTGTCATTTTGTTCAAGGGTTTTTATTCTGGAACGAGTGATGGGTCCTTTTGTATGATTCTTTGGGAGGAATATCCTCGGTTTTTTTCCGATTTGCTCGGCGGGATCATGGTACGGTTTCATACGCAGTACATGGACACTTCTCTTAGTTTTCTTTTCGTGAAGCAGGATCAAATCTTGTACTGCGTAAGTCACGGCTGATAAACGGCGTAGCATTTGATACGGTCCGAAATACCTTCTTAAGAGTTTTCGGAGAGACCGACTTTCTCACCTGGAGTATAAATCCATACGAGATCTCCGGGAGCGTAGATACCATTTGGTGTTTGGAATCGTAACGTCGACGATCTTTGTCTTGAGCTCCTCAGAGTGTGCAACTCGGGCTAGCTGTCGTGATTCTTCGGCTCTGGCTGCTATCTTGGTGATGTTATTGTCATCAAAATCGTTAGGACAGAATGGTAGCATTGTATCTAGTGTCGTTTCCGCTTCACGACCATGAAGTAAATAGAACGGCGTAAAACCTGTGGTCTCTTGTTTAGCGGTATTATAAGCGAAGGTTACAAATGGTAGAATTTCATCCCAATTTTTTCTGCTCTACATCCACATACATTGACAACATGTCGGCCAAAGGTCTTATTGAAGCGCTCCGTCAGTCCATTTGTTTGGGGATGATACGCCGTTGTGAAACGATGATCAATGTTACACAAGTCGACGAGAGAAATAAGTCTGGATCGAAAGACGGCTCCACGATCTGTGATAATTACTCGAGGAGCTCCCATGCCTGAGGACAATTTCTTCAAGTAAGAACTTCGCTATTTCGGCGACTTCGGCTGTCGGCAAGGCTTTTGTTATTGCATATCGTGTTGAGTAATCCGTGCAGACTATTATCCATTTGTTTCCATGAGCAGACTTTGGAAATCTCCCAAGGAGATCAATTCCAATGCGATGGAAAGGAGCTATAGCTGGGGATGGAACTAAACGTCCAGGTGGTCGTTGAACGGATTTTCTCCCTGGCACTCCCGACAATGCATGACATACCGAACGACATTTCGGTACATTCCCGGCCAGTAAAATCTCTTGCGAATCCTGTCAAAAGTTTTCGCGAAACCAAGGTGTCCTGCGGTGGGGGGCGTCATGAGTGCCTTAGTATGTCTGCTCGTAGATGTTTAGGAATGACTGGTAACCACAACTTTCCATCTGGATCAAAATTCTTTCCTGCAAAGGATACCGTCGATGAATCTGAATTCTTCGTTTTGGATGAGTTGCTCAAAAGTTTTAATTTCGCAAGGTCTTGGATCTTTTTTCTGTTCCATCGCAAGGTTCATACTCGTCGTGACTGCTAAAAATTTGTCTGGTGTTTCCGTTTCCTCTTCCACTGGATTTCTCGAAAGAGCGTCGGCGTCACTATGCTTCTTACCGGTTTTATATTTTACGTCAAAATCATGCTCTTTGAAGTCGGAGTCCCATCTGGCAAGCCTTCCCAGAAGGATCCTTTAAATTCATGAGCCAGCACAAGGAATGATGGTCAGTTACAACAGTAAAGTGTTTTCCGAATATGTACGGCCGGAATTTGTTGGTAGCCCATACGATGGTAAGACATTCCCTTTCTGTGGTGGAATAATTCTTTTCGGCTTTTGTCAGAGTTCTAGAAGCGTATGCTATAACTTTCTCGACATTATTCTGAATTTGTACTAGACAGTCTGATACCGTACCCGCTTGCATCAGTATGGATTTCTGTAGAAGCTCTTCGTCGTACATCCCCAATACTGGATCCGAAGTAAGTGCTTTCTTAAGACTGTTAAATGCTTCCACCCTTCAGACCCCAATGAAACCTCCACGCCACATTTCAGCAACGACTGCAAAGGTTCGGCGAGATAACAGAAACCTTTAATAAATCTTTCTAAAGTATGAACAAAGGCCAAGAAAACTTCGTATGTCATGTGTATTCTTTGGAGTGGGAAAATTTACGGCTTTTATTTTGTCGGGATCGGGACGAACGCCATTACTAGATACATGATGGCTCAGAATCTTTACTCTGGGCAGCAAAAAGACACTTCTTGAATTTAATTTAAGACCAGCTTCCTGAAGACATTTTAGAAATGTCTTAATCGTATAAGATGGTCTTCAAAAGTTTCTGAGAACACTATTATGTCATCTAGGTAACAAAGACACACATAGTCCATTTAAAATTGCGTAGCAAATTGTCCATCATCTCTCGAAGGTCGCAGGTGCATTACAGAGACCAAACGGCATGACTTTTAAACTCGTATGGTATGGGGTAATAAATGCCGTCTTTTCACGATCCGCTTCGTCTATTTCTATTTGCCATAACCAGATCGGAGATCCATGGAAGAAAAGAACTTGGCACCTTTCAGACAGCTTCGAGCGTATCGTCGAATACGAGGGAAGAGGATAAACGTCTTTTTTCGTGACGCTATTCAACTTGCGATAATCGACGCAAAAACGCCAACTACTGCTTTTTCATTGCGAGCACCGTATGATACCGCAAGGACCTTCAGAGGTTGACGATACTCATCAAGCCATTTTCTGAACCTCTTCATGAATGATGCGTCTTTCAGTCGGCGAGACCTAGGTGCCTCGCTGGTTGATTGGATACGATCACTCAGTAAAAATCCTGTGTTTCACTTCCGTCCTCGCGGCTGTCGACTTGTCGGTTTTCGTGAAAAGCCCAGAAAATTTCCGGAGTAGTTCGGATAGCTTGTTTGTCTGTTCGTCACTTAACTCGGGTGACATCATTAACGAACAATTCATCCGTGACTCCGAAGTTTCTGCTGGTCATCCACAAAACCTGATGTGTCGGAAATAATAACATAGATGCCCTTCATTTAGTGGTTCAGCTTGGTCATGGTGCACATTCCTTCAGGGGATGATTTGGTTTCGGAAAACTGCAGGTTGGTAACCCAGACATCACTTTTTCCGTTACGATATGTGGATACTATGGACGGTGTAGCAATATTTTTCTCGAAGAGCAAATGTTTGCTGCCGTCTAGAACTACATTTATGTCTCCTCGGATTTGATTATTCTCGATACTGTTAGTTCTAGTTAAAGAATGCGGCTTAAGGGCAGTCGGAAAGGTAAGATTTGATTTTTTGACAATTTGAGATTTTTTACATTTCCACATAGTACAGATTTTAACCTTTCTAAAAATACCTTACTTTAACCTCTAGGGTAGTAGAAAGCCCTAAAACCTATTTTTAAATAATCGTTGAAACTGGGCCACGCCCATTTGACAAGCGTAAAAAGTAAACAAAGTTTTTTGTTTTTGGCTTAAAAAGTTGAGCGTCTGGTATAAATCAAAACATTTATCTTTTATTGTATAAATTGAGCCTTTTATTATTTTATTTCCTAACCCATTTTAAAACTTCACTGTATTTTTAACGGTCAAATCAGTGTTTGTTTACACTTTCAAAACTGCGTTGTAATTTTGAACTCGCAAGTATTCTTTTAACATTATTCAGCTTAAACTTTCAAAAAATTGCTATAATATATCGATTTTACTATGCCTAGAGCATCGACTAAAGTATTTAAGAAACAGAGAGTTTTTAATAAAGGAAGATGTAATAAAAGTAATGATGTTTGTGGTGAAAGCAATTCTACTGTTCCAAAGAACTCTGCTGATGAAAAAAAGAAATTGTGCTGATGGTGCAAAGCTTGGTACTAATGAAACTGAACCATCTGCCAGTGAGGAAAAATTGTAAACATGGATATTTCATATTCGGATGAGGCTTTTCTGGTTTCAGCAAAATGTTATTGTGGACATTAACCTTTTAGCTTGTGTGTTTTTTTGAAGCTGTAAAATGTATAAAGTGTGAAAAAACAGGACTCAGGTTGCACCTCAGTGAAAGTAACTGTGGTGAAGCTGTGAAGTTTCACTTAAAATGTCCTTCTTGTAAATATAACTATACTTTTTTTTTTTTAACTCCAAGAAATGCGATAGTTCTGAGAATTACGAACTGAATACCCGTGCTAGTGTATGCTATGCGATGCATAGGTAAAGGTGCTGAGTCTGCTAGGATGTTTTGCGGTATCATGAATCTTCCCCCGCCACCCACAAAATTCTCAAAGTACAACCCACACATTTTACTGCAGGCAACAAGAGAAACCTGTGAAACACAGTATGGCAGAAGCTGTTCGTGAAGCCGTTGATGAAAATGATGGAAAAGGGACCTTGCTGTTGCTGTTGTTGATGGTAGCTGGCAGAAGCGTGGTTTTTCTTCGAAGAATGGCTTGGTGACAGTCACAAGTGTTGATACCGGCAAAGTTATAGATGTCGAAGTTTTTTCAAAAACATTGTATTTGTCCGAACAAAACCAAGCATCTTCAAAATTGTAAGAGAAATTTTGAAGGCTACAGAAAGTAAGATGGGAAGTAGCTGGAGCTCTATCCATTTTCAGCGTTCCCAGTCTCTACAATGTTCGGTACAAAATATTTAGGAGATGGAGACTCCAAAGCGTTTACTTCTATTGTCGAGAACAAAGTATATGGTGACCATTGCTCTGTCGAGAAATTTAGAATGCATAGGTCATGTTATGAAAAGAATGGGGACGTCTTCGACGCTTGAAAACTAAGATGAGAGGACAAAAACTTTCTGACTTTAAAAGCCTTTATGCAGAAGAAAATAGATTGACAGAGGCGAAACGACCCGTCTGCAAGCATATTATGGTCTAGCTATCCGCAGAAATTTGTCTAGCGTGAAGGACGTCAACAAGCCATATGGGCAATATTTTTACACAAGCTATCAACCGATGAAAAACCTCAGCATGGATTTTGTCCCTCTGATTCAGATACGTGGTGCAAATTTAAAAAGCAGAATTGCTTGGGGAGACTTATCATCACAAAAATAGTTTACCTGTGGATGTTGTGGAGGCCATGCGACCTGTTTTTAGGGATCTAGCTAATCCAGAATTGCTAAAAAAGTGTTTACATGGAGGTACGCAAAATCTAACGAAAGGAGTGTAAATAATGTGTAATATGGTCTCGTGTACCGAAGAAAACATTTGTACAATTAGAAGTTTTGTCACTGGGTACATATGATGCAGTTTCCTCATTTAATATGGGTAATGTATCAAAACTAGAAATTTTGAGAAAGTGTGTATTAGACCTGGTGATTACACGGTACAAGCGATGGAGTTGCCTCGACAAACGAGAGGCTGTTACGAGCAAAATACTATTGTTTACAAAAAACAAAAGGAAGTTAGGAAGGAAAAAAAAGACTTAAAAGGAAGAAAGAAGATGATGAGCTACTAAAAAATGCTGATGATTTAGAATATGGAGCTGGCATGTTTTAACTAAAAAGTAATTATACGTTAAAATCAATTTTTTTCTCAAATGTCAATTTTTGATGTTCGATGTTCCTTTTCTTAGAAACTACTGTTCACAGAGTATGTAAATTTTTATGATATATTCATAATGATGGCTAATATATACTGAAAATGAGCTTTTGTAAAAACCCCCAAATTTATTTTTACAAATTTTTTTTTGAAAAACGGGTTAACGTAAACTATGTTTGATAAAATATTTTTATAAATTATGAAAATTCAAAAATTAGCTAAAAAAGCTCATTTGAGTATAATGAGAAATGTGTATTTAATTATATGAAAAATTTCAAGCATGTACATATAACAGATTTTGAGAAAATGTTCCTCGAAAACAGCCAATTTAACATTGTCGGTATAGAGGTTTTCCGATCTGCCCTTAAGTGTATAGTCTCTGAAGTGGCATACAAATTCCAGGCGTCAGGCGCTGTGGAGTCTCGACAGAGATGTCTTCTAGAACAAGTTCATTTGTCCACAGTCTATAACGGTTTAGACGCCTCTAAAAGAATCCCATCCTAGGATGACGTCATGGCTAGCAATGGGATAAAACAATAAATTCAAAAGGCAGTTCTCGATTGTTATACGGACACGTAAAACACATTTCCCCTATCGGCCGAACAAAATTTCCATCCGCAACTTTCAGCATAACGCTCTTGGCATCCAGCAAACAGCTTCCTTTAAAAATCGGCGATACTTATCGGATATGACGGTGAAAACGATGCCCCAGAATCTACTAGAGCACGTATCGGCTTCTTATCTATTATTACGTCTAGTTGGTTACCAGTCATCTTGGCGGTCGACGGAGGATTTCAGTACAAGCGGCCTCACCTCCTTGGAAGGTCGCTCTGTTTAGATTTTTCCTCGCTCCTACGGCCTGGCGACTGACTGATCGGCGATATGGCGACGGGGATCTGTAACGACGTATTGGGGATCGGCCTCGTGGGACTTGGCGTAAAACGGCGAGAAGAGTTTGGTCGGCGTATTTCTTCTTCAGTGCCAACGTCGTCAGTTCCGTCGGCGGTTTCGAGTTGTCAAAGACAGCCTTCCTCTCGGCAGTAGCGCATTACATGTCCAGGACGTCCGCAGTGGAAAACAAAACAGGTCTGTTGTCAGCCTTTCTCCACACATCTGTTTTCTTGGTTCAAAAATTTCTGAACAGGAGCTCTGTATTTCTAGTTACAGCGGCGTATGTTGGTCGTGGTCTGGATTTCTGTAGATTTTGCTGACACTGGGGCCAAAACCCTTTCAACTTCGTCTTGAACGATCTCTTCTAAGGATTGGGGATCGGAGTCCAAAGATTCTTGCGTCTGGTTAACTAGTCGATGGACTTCTTCTCGTACGATTGTGCAATAAGAGAGACCAAATCAGTCTCATCCGTCAGGGATGCAACCGGTACGACGTTTGGAAGTTTCTTTCAAATCTCGGTCGACCAACTCTCTTCTGCTTCATATCTTACCGATATAGTTGCACCATTTGATAAAACTTGCTGTGTCGTTTGATTTCTCTCGTCAACAGGGCCTGATAAATATCCTCAGCAACACCTTTCATTAGGTGTGACACTTTTTCGTCTTCTCTCATCAGAGGATTTACCTCTTGGCAAAAGTCTAATACACTTTGTATGTAGGACTGTGTGCTCTCGCCTGAACGCTGGGCTCGGCATTTTTAGTTTGTGTTTCTTCTGTCTTTCTGGTATATCTTTGACGGTCACCGAAAAGTCCACTAGTCCATTTTTAAACGCTTCCCAGGAATCTAAGAGCGTCTTCGTTTGTTGACATACCACTGTCTCGCAGTATAGTCAAAAGAAAGAAATAAACGTTAGGCCAGGCACATTATGTCATCCCACTTGTTAAAGTTGGCTACTCGATCGTACTCTTTAAGCCATTTGAGAGGGTCTTCCCCAGGCGCTCGGAAGGTCGATGGGCTCCTCCATTGCTGTAACGAAGGTGTTACTACAGCGGCTTGGCTTCTTGCTCGGTCGGCATTTTTGTCCTCTTCCTACTATTTTCTTTTAACAGTCGAATTCAGGGGATAATCCTCTTAACCGGAGGCTCCTGCGAAGGTTGTCGCTATTATCCACGTTTGACGTAATTGTACCCCGCGCTTCCACCAAGCTTTGTCACGGAGTTCGAAAGAAGTACACAGTTCAATTAAACAAACAATTAGATTTATTCTAACGCTGGGAGCTCGATACAACACTGGACTGAGAACATGCCCAACTGGCGATGAACTCTGCTTTTATACACTTCGGAATATTCGAGAAATACCCAGTATGCACTCTAAAGAATGATCTGATTCATCTAGAACCTAGAGAAACAATACATTAAAACGAGAACAAAATTCCAGTCTTTTGATAAATCTGCCGGGGCCGGATTCGAACCCGAGACCTGAGGAAGTTTCAGTCCAACGCTCTGCCAACTCGGCTATCGGGACTTATGCGTGCGGCAATATTTCCACCACAGACGCTTGCTACCGGATGATTTTCGAATTATTTTTTTTCTAGCTTAAAAAAAATCCCGTGATATACTAATGCTGATCCTGCAAACAGTTTTTTTTTCGTTCATTTCTCCGGATTTTATGAATGTTTGAAGTTTTTACGGTCTTTTTGCCCACCTGGTATATCTAACCATCGAATACTATTAAAATTCTCCTTCCCTAAGGGAAAGAAAAGCATTAAGACCACAAACTTTATTTTTTATGACGTAACATTTACAAGTTTAGATTTCTCTACAGCACACCCATTTGTCAAAGAGGCGAGAGAAAAACCACCGAAGTGGAAAAAACCTGCCTGTGTGCTTTACTTAACTACTTATAAAAACTGTACAAACTTATTCTTGCTTTATTTACAGTTGACTCGTCGCTTTCTATACAATGCTCAGGGTCAGCTACCCAGAAATGAAGACATCTTTAAGTAGTGGGAAGAAACAAACATCTACTGTATATACAAATTCATTCACATTTTACATAACATTTTCTTATACATCAATTAAATCATCTGGCTCCTTAAAATTCCCATTCCATGCATTATGCGCTTAATAGTGTTAAATGTTAGCCCTACCTAATTACGCCGCGTCCCAAGCCACCAGATGTGAGAAAAAATATACACATACGTATACATATTTCAAGCATTTTTCAATAAACCATTAAAACAAATAATCAAAGGAATTGTCGCATCTTAGCGAAGTCATACATAGAAGTAAAGAAATGCATTCTTACAAAGGTTTTCTCCATATTTAAACAAAAAAAATTAAGACAAAAGCTGATTTTTCTCATCAAGAAAAACACACTGATTGTAGTGTCCACTTTGCTTGGCTTCTTAAATTTTAAAAATCCGCCCGTGACTTTCTTCATTGCAATAATTCTTCCGACCACTTGTTCGAAAGAAGAAAAAAAAAGAAAGGATACAACCTGATTTTTTTTGTCCTGTATTCGATCCTATCCACCGGATCTCCGTCTAAGGCTTCCATGCTGAGGCTCCTTCTCCTGAGGTTGTTCTGTGGTATACTGTCGATACCATTGCTCCTTTGCTCCTCTGGTATTCCTTCGGGATACTTTACTCGGCTCCGTAGGTAGTAAGGACAAGGTCTCACTGCCGTCGCCTGTCTAGACCGGACTGGTCTCCTCTCAGCCTCACTGTTTCCTCCGCTCGGAGTTGTCCTGGTCTAACGAGCCCTGTCATATTGGACACTCACTCCTTGCCTGCTCCCTTCTGTAGGTGGCTTGTAATGCCTTGTATCTATTTGATGTGAGGGACCTGCAATGGACTGTGATCACTGAGAAGGGTTAGTAGGTCTCCTATATTTATGTTTTCTAGATGCTATTGAGGATGGGACTGTTCTCTTTATTCCCTGTGTTGGTTTAAGGGTTGGTCTTTTCTGGTCCCCATGTTCGGACCCCTTCAGAGGTATCTTCCTGCATATTTTGGACCACTTTTTATCTGTCCTCTCTACTGACCCATTTGACCCTAATTTACGTTTCAATCTCAAATCTTCCAATCCAGCATTTCCCTTATTTGATTTACGACCCTTACTCTCCTCAATCGAGGTTTTCCTAGATCTTTTGGATTTTCCCGGGTGCGATCTACTCGACCCATTACTAGACCTCTGTCCTTCATATAGTGTCTCAACATGACTATCAAAACTAAGTGTGTTGGACTGTCTTGGAAGGTACACTCGCACCTGGTCGATATTAACTGTGACCCTTTTCCCTTTTTCCAAATGATCAAATTGTTATTCCGAACTTCCAATACTCTATATGGCCCTTCAAACTTAGGCATAAACTTTCCGATCACTCTCCTACCTGCAGCACTCATAAAATGAGTTTGTACCAACACCAAATCATTTACTTTGATGTTAACCTCTCTCCTTTTCCGATTATAATATTTTTCCCAAGTCTTATGTTGTTTCCGCATATTCTGTTTTGCCTGAACGAATGATTTCTCAATATTTCTTCCCACATATTCAGCACCCTCTGTGACATTTATTAATTTACTAAAAGGTGTTAATATTTTTCTACCTAAGAAAAACTCAGCCGGAGTTTTATTTGTTGTCTCATTAACTGATGTGCGCAGCGCGAAAGCGAACTCATGAAGAAATCTGTCCCGGTTTTGTGATTTTCTTCTACAAAACAAGCTATCATCTGCACTAAAGTGCGATTAACTCTTTCCGTTAAATTTACCTGCGGCCGATATGTTACCGTTTTAATATGTTTTATGTCCAACCTGTGACTTAGGTGTTCAAAGACCTTGGATATAAATTGGGGGCCATTATCACTAATCGAAGAAATTGCAGCTGCGTAACGTGAAATATAATTTTCAAAAAGGGCGTTAGCAATGGCCTGGGCCTAAGCTTTCCGTAAATTAATAAACTCACTCCACTTAGTGAAGTGGTCAGTTATTACTAATAGAAATCTATATTTTTCGGGTCGGGATGCGGGGTAGGGGCCTAATAGGTCTAACGTTACGATTTCATTGGGGGAATTCAATACTATCGCAATTAATCAACCAGCTGGTAGCGCGTTTTTATAATTAAATTTTTGACACCGGTCACACGTTGATACATATTCAAATATATATTTCCTCATATACGGAAAATAACATGTGTCACGCAATTTTAAATAAGTCTTCCTCTTTCCTAAATGGCCTGCTAATGGCAGATCATGAAATTCTTGCATTCTTGCTTCGCGAAAAGTTTTAGAAATGTACACTCTTAGTTCTCCAAGAGTTGTAGAATATTTCGCGTAAAAGAGTAGACCATCAATTAACTTAAAATCCTGGGACTAACCCTTACATACTGTTGCAATAACGGAACCATCGTCTTGTTATTCTAAATAGCAATAGAGAGAGAGAGAGAGGTGCCCTAACTCAAGATCTTCCCTCTGCTCTCGAATGAGTTGTTCTCTGGAGTTTAAGGCTAAGGCTCGAAGAGCTGCGCACGAAATTTGTGATCCATCCATATTACCTACTGGTTTCCTAGACAATACGTCCGCGACAACGTTTCGGATACGAGGTCGATGTTCCCATTTAATGTTAAACTCGGATAACTTGAGTACCCATTTATAATCATCCGACTAGATAAGTTTTTCCCATTCGTTAGCTTTGTTAATGCCGCCTGATCTGTGATTACCTTCACCGGCAGTGATCCAAAATAAGTTTTAAACTTATTCAATGCCCATATCACCACCAAACATTCGCGTTCTGTAACTGAATAGTTTATTTCGGCCTTGTTCAGGGTTCTAGACGCGAATGCAATAGGTCTGTGATTTTGATTCAACACAGCACCAATTCCGACCCCACTAGCATCCGTAAATAAGTTAAACTGTTCCTGAAAATTCGGCAACTGTAAAACTGGCGCCTCTGTTAATGCTCGTTTTACTTTATTAAAAGCATCCTGTGCTTCCGTCGACCAATTAAATTTAGCCCCCTTTTTCTTTAACCGATATAATGGTTCACATATATCTGCGTAGGGGGTATAAATTTCTGATACCACCCCGCCATCCCTAAAAACTTCGACACTTCTTTATTATTTTTAGGGGGTTTCATTTTTGTAATTGCCTTGACCTTACTATTGTTGGTTTCAATCCCTTCCTTACTAATTATGAGACCTTAAGGGCAGTCGGAAACCTCTATACCGACAATGTTAAATTGGCTGTTTTCGAGGTACATTTTCTCAAATTCTGTTATATGTACATGCTTGAAATTTTTCATATAATTAAAATACGCATTTCTCATTATACTCAAATGAGCTTTTTAGCTAATTTTGAATTTTTCATAATTTATAAAATATTTTATCAAACATAGTTTACGTTAACCCGTTTTTCACATAAAAAAATTTGTAAAAATAAATTTTGGGGTTTTTTACAAAAAGCTCATTTCAGTATATATTAGCCATCATTATAAATATATCATAAAAAAATTTACATACCTGTGAACAGTAGTTTCTAAGAAAACGAACATCGAACATCAAAAATTGACATTTTGAGAAAAATTGATTTTAACGAATAATTACTTTTTAGTTAAAACATGCCACCTCCATATTCTAAATCATCAGCATTTTTAGTAGCTCATCATCTTCTTTCTTCCTTTTAAGTCTTTTTTCCTTCTAACTTCCTTTGTTTTTGTAAACAATAGTATTTTGCTCGTAACAGCCTCTGTTTGTCGAGGCACTCCATCGCCTGTACCGTGTAATCACCAGGCTCAATACACATTTTCTCAAAATTTCTAGTTTTGATACATTCCCCATATTAAATGAGGAAACTGCATCATATGTACCCAGTGACAAAACTTCTAATTGTACAAATGTTTTCTTCGGTACACGAGACCATATTACATTATTTACACTTTCGTTAGGATTTTGCGTACCTCCATGTAAACACTTTTTTTAGCAATTCTGGATTAGCTAAATCCCTAAAAACAGGTCGCATGGCCTCCACAACATCCACAGGTAAACTATTTTTGTGATGATAAGTCTCCCCAAGCAATTCTGCTTTTTTAAATTTGCACCACGTATCTGAATCAGAGGGACAAAATCCATGCTGAGGTTTTCATCGGTTGATAGCTTGTGTAAAAATATTGCCCATATGGCTTGTTGCATGTCCTTCACGCTAGACAAATTTCTGCGGATAGCTAGACCATAATATGCTTGCAGACGGTCGATTTCTGCCTCTGTCAATCTATTTCTTCCGCATAAAGGCTTTCCGTCAGAAAGTTTTTGACCTCTCATCTTAGTTTTCAAGCGTCGAAGACGTGTCCCCATTCTTTTCATAACATGACCTATGCATTCTAATTTCTCGACAGAGCAATGGTCACCATATACTTTGTTCTCGACAATAGAAGTAAAAGCTTTAGAGTCCCCATCTCCTAAATATTTTGTGTACCGAACATTGTAGAGACTGGGAACGCTGAAAAATGGATAGAGCTCCAGCTACTTCCATCTTACCGCTGTAGCCTTCAAAATTTCTCTTACAATTTTGAAGATGCTTGGTTTTGTTCGGACAAATACAATGTTTTGAAAAAACTTCGACATCTATAACTTTGCCGGTATCAACACTTGTGACTGTCACCAAGCCATTCTTCGAAGAAAAACCACGCTTCTGCCAGCTACCATCAACAGCAACAGCAAGGTCCCTTTTTTTCCATCATTTTCATCAACGGCTTCACGAACAGCTTCTGCCATACTGTGTTCACAGGTTTCTCTTGTTGCCTGCAGTAAAATGTGGTTGTACTTTGAGAATTTTGTGGGTGGCGGGGAAGATTCATAATACCGCAAAAACATCCTAGCAGACTCAGCACCTTTACCTATGCATCGCATAGCATACACTAACCGGGTATTCAGTTCGTAATTCTCAGAACTATCGCATTTCTTGGAGTTAAAAAAGTATAGTTATATATTTACAAGAAGGACATTTTAAGTGAAACTTCACAGCTTCACCACAGTTACTTTCACTGAGGTGCAACCTGAGTCCCTGTTTTTTCACACTTTATACATTTTACAGCTTCAAAAACACACAAGCTAAAGGTTAATGTCCACAATAACATTTCTGAAACCAGAAAAGCCTCATCCGAATATGAAATATCCATGTTTACAATTTTTCTCTCACTGGCAGATGGTTCAGTTTCATTAGTACAAAGCTTTGCACCATCAGCACAATTTTTTCATCAGCAGAGTTCTTTGGAACAGTAGAATTGCTTTCACCACAACCATCATTACTTTTATTACATCTTCCTTTATTAAAAACTCCTCTTCGTTTCTTAAATACTTTAGTCGATGCTCTAGGCATGGTAAAGTCGATATATTATAGCAATTTTTTTGAAAGTTTAAGCTGAATAATGTTAAAGAATACTTGCGAGTTCAAAAATTACAACGCAGTTTTGAAAGTGTAAACAAACACTGATTTGACCGTTAAAAATACAGTGAAGTTTCAAATGGGTTAGGAAATAAAATAATAAAAGACTCAATTTATACAATAAAAGATAAATGTTTTGATTTATACCAGACGCTCAACTTTTAAGCCAAAACAAAAAACTTTGTTTTACTTTTACGCTTGTCAAATGGGCGTGGCCCAGTTTCAACGATTATTTAAAAATAGGTTTTTAGGGCTTCTACTTACCCTAGAGGTTAAAGTAAGGTATTTTAGAAAGGTTAAAATATGTACTATGTGGAAATGTAAAAATCTCAAATTGTCAAAAAAATCAAATTTTACCTTTCCGACTGCCCTTAATACTTCAATTTGTCACGATCGAAGTGACATTTGTCCGTATTGAGTGTTAGCCCTGCGACTCGCAACAATGTAAATACCTGATTCAAATGATCTATGTGTTCATTAAACGATGGAGATGTAATAATAACATCGTCCATATATACCATCATGAAACGCCCAATAACTGTTTTTAATATAATGTCGACGGCCTTTTGAAAATTTGGCGCCGCCCCTGAAAGGCCGAGATGGTATTCTGAGGTATGCAATAGGTCCATTTCGGGTTATAAACGTGGTTTTCTCGATATTTTTTGGACTAATCGCCAGTTGAAAGTAGCCCGATTTTAAATCTAATGTCGGTAAGCGGTATATTTGTGATCAGGTCATCAATCACCGGTAATGGATATCGCGGGTATTTAGTGATGGCGTTGAGTTCGCGATAGCCAATCGCGAATCGATACGCCTCTGGAGAATCTGGAGGAAGGCCATTATTTTTGTGCGTTAAAACCACCGGTGACGCGTATGGGGATTGAATAGGCCGATTTGTACCCTCCTGTATTATTTTCTCAATGTGATAGTCAATTATTCCTTGTTTAATCCTGTCATATCGGTAGGGTCTTGACACTACCGGCCCTCGGTCCCCTGTATCGATTTCATGGAATAAAAAATGAGTTAACCCCGGCTGGTCTGAAAATAGCCCTTTAAAACTTTTAAATAAATCCTTTATTTTTTACTTTTGCCCTTCACCGAGCTTTGTATCGGATAGATCAATCTCGACCGGCTTTTCCACTTTTGGCAATTGCGTAATTTGGTTATCTGGAATGATCACAGATTTCTGATCGAAATCTAAATTCAATTTGGACTCCTTCATAAAATCATTGTCTAAAATGATCTGGTATTGCATATTGTTAAGAATGTGAAATTCCAAGGTTTTCTGGAATTCTTGGATCCGAATCTGTAATTCGACCCGACCTAAGTGACAATACGGGGCTGCTTGGGCCGTCACCACTCTATCATTAGTCTTTTGACGCGGTCGATACGAAAAAAATATGCGATAGACCTCTGCTGATATAAAAGATTTCTCCACTCCCGTGTCCTAAAGGGCTGTAATGAATGTGTCACTTAAAAGAATAGGCACATAAGTTAAATCTACTGGAGTCATTCGTAGTGAGGATATCCTAATAGTTTGGCGTTCCGTAGCGGGAGGATTCTCTGCACATCGCGATCGATCACCCCAGACTCGCAACGATAGCTTATAAAAGTTTAAATATCTGTTTTGATCATTCTGACCCCTGAAAGCACTGTTCCTCGAACTACCCTGTCGACCGCCTTGATTATGGAATCTATGATCAGATTGACCACCTCGGAGTCGACCATCGAATCTCCGATTATTCGCAACACCTTGACTCTCAAATCTATTGAACTCCCTCCGCGGTTTGCTATTGTCAGAGTATCTGTTGTTACCTCTCGTTTCCCTACAATTTTCCTGCCGATTCGTGTTAGGGAAACGATTGTTCTCGCTTTCGTTTGTATCTCGGAATTCTCGACTCGAACCCCTGATCTTTCTATTTAGAAACTTTTCCTCGTACTTATCAATTATTTGTAGAAGGTTAGATGTGGTTTACGGATGTCGAACCTCCACATAATCTAAATTCTGAGGTTTTAACCTATTAATAACATGATTTAGCAATTTTTCCTCCATCATTTCTAGTTTTATTATTTTGTGTATCTCTAACAAAATCGGAAGGTTTCTGATTGTGCTTTTGAGATAATGCGTAAAAACGCGTTTCGAGTTCCAACTTATTCCTAATCACGGGGAACTGTTCTGTCAAAGCTTGCTTTAAGTGCGCGTAATCTGTCGCCTTGTCTTCTACAACCCTATAACCTAGAACTTTAAACCAATCTAGTGCCCTTTCTGTGAGATGACTCTTTAAATATGCACAAGCCAGTTGTGTGGATATCTCGTTATATGTTAAATTATTATCAATATTCTCCAAGAACTCTGCCACGTTCTCCATCCCCGAAAAATACTCCTCAGGAATGATTCTAAAATTAGATCCGACTCTAAACTCGGGATTTATTCGTTGGGCGCCACTATGAAGACCCCCCCCTGGGTCTCACCCGGGACACCAAGATTAATTTGAGGCAAAGAATCACTAAGAGCCATTTTGTATAATATTAATTTGTATTTATTATATCAAATCTCAAAAAAAAAACTCTACTAACATATAATATTTCTATGTTACGTCAAACAAAAGGGATTTACCTTTAATATTAAATTAAATTACGAATTATGAAATTAATCAATAATTATGATCAGGATCAAATAAGGTCTACCGAAATAGGAGGTCCGAGAAATACGCGTACTCGAATTATTAGCTTTCATTAACTTTAACTAATTTTACTAAACTAACGCTTATTTTAAGCGTACATAAATTATAGTTACCGTTGGGTATATCAGCTTTCTTGTTCTTCCATAGCTTAGCAGCAACAAGTCTTCACTAACGTATTCTCATGGAAACCTCTAAATTTGAGGCTACTACCGCTGCTGGCTCAATAGCTTTCATCATTGCTAGTTTACAACACTCAACTTAAATACCCTAGCTACTTTGCATATCCCGTTCACCTTCTGGGGTTGATTGGAAATATATATTATACGCGAATTTATAATCCCCCAAAAGACGCTTAAGAATATTAGTGGAAAGGTTCCGTACAGATTCGTCACAAAATTAATATTACATTCTGGCCTCACCATCCTTTAGAGAGTAGTATTTTTTATCATATTTCCTATTTTTAACCGAGTTGATTCATTTTTTCTGGTATAAAATGTATTTCGCATTTTTTATCCTATAACTTAATATAAAATGGGCTTTGACTTCACGTATTAAAACAAAAAAGAAAGTATTCACGAAATATTTTGAAATTTTTAAGAACACTATATTGTTAACAGAGGTACGAGTTATAACATTGCAAATTTCCATGGCGTTTGGGTCATTTTTCTGTCCAAAAATGTGCTTCGCGTTTAGTTAGAGCTCTAGTTCTTTTACAGAAGGCAGCCTTAAAATTTACATCTTACAAGAAGAGGGCACGACTAAGGAAATTCAATTGGGGTCGAGAATTGGTATAATAGTAATACTCCTTTAGGGTGTTCAACACTCAACGTAATTCCGCCGAATGGCCTGTCAATTCGGAGAAAAAATTACACAGTTTTTTTTACAGTATTTTAATTACTTTATAAAATACAAAATAATTACATAAATCTTCATTTAATATTTAATAAACCTTTCATAAATAAGTTTATTTAATTTTAAAAATAATTAAATTTAATAAAAAAAATGACTGATGAATCGAACCCAGACCTCGCGCATAGTATGTAGACAATATATCAACCAAGCTATGAAATCGTTGGAGAAAATTGAAATTTAATTGTATAAAAGCTAAGCATGAATTTCGAAGGCTTTTTCTCCGAATTGACTGACCATTCGGCGGAATTACATTGAGGGTTGAACACCCTAAAGGAGTACTACTATTACACCAAGTCTCGACCCCAAATGAATTTCCTTAGTCATGCCCTCTTCTTGTTAGTTTTAAGTAAAATGAATTTAGGATTATTAATAAATCTCCATATTTCACAGTTAACAAATTATTTTTATGAAGGGTTATTAAAGCATCTAATCTAAATAATTTATCAATGTTAATAAATGGTGACGCATGTTTAATGCTTCAGAAGATTAAAAATCTTCAATTGGCTCTTTTATTTTTGAACGAGAGACAGCATAATTCCGTTTTTAATACAGCCTTCAATCAACTAATAAAATATTGTCAATCACTGAACGTAAAAATTACTTTTTGATAATACATACTGATTTCTGTATTATTTTAATACGGATGAAAGGAAAAGTCACAAAATTAAGAAAACTTTAAGCGCGATCTCTAATTAAAACAAAATCACATCTTAACGTCATAAATCGAAAGAATAGTATCTAATACCAGCATAGCTCTTAGAAAGTATTAAAAGAGCAATTCTAAAAGAGATAAAGAATCTCACGATGCTTTTGTCAGAACGGCCGGTCATTTATACTGATAAACAAGGCCGCTAATCCTTAATTATGGAGTCAAATGACGGAAAGCATTTCAAAGTCAACCGGCGGATAAACCTAGAGTCGTAGATCACTTTAAATCATGTTAAATTCTCTTCAAGACCTTTTAGAGTACGTCACTAATTAGAATGCACATCGCAGTGACGCTTTAAGATCGTTAATGACGGATCTATTGACTTTTGAAAAATGAATGGCTTGTTCATGGAAGTTTGGAATTACATTCGCTAATTTTGGGGATTTTTTAACGTTTTCTCTCGAGTTTTCTTGTCATTTCAACTTAGTTACACTCAAAAATATATACATTCCATTAATTAGTCAGAAGGAATTACTTTCGACAGAGAAAGAATGGCTTTTTATGGAATAGAATTACAAAGAGCTAAAAGATCCCTTTTGGGGGAAATGAAAGATTTTGTGTAAAAATTATTTTTCGTTACGCAATGCTTACGTTATTTGTTGGTGAAAAATATTTTTAGCAAACTTGTTGGCGTTTATTAAATAATAAGTACAAATCGTTTTGCTCCAGGAAAAGAAAAAGTTTAAAATGAAAACCAATGAACCTACATATATTGTTATATGAACTTATATTATATAGACTTGTGATAAAAAAAAGTGATCATATTAAGGTATACGACTACGTTCGGAACCGTGATTTTCAAAAGCACATAAATGGATAATTTTCATGATATTTAGTATCACTTAGATTAGAATATATGCATAAAATTGTTTTAAGGACATTTTGACAAAAACAATTGTTTAAATACAATATTTTGACAAAAAATTAACTTAGAATAATCTTTTTTCCAAATGTTCTCCTTTTGTGAAAAATGCTTCTATTAGAATAATATTTTGCCTGTATATAGCTCAGACCTCTGTTCAGAGACTCAACTAGAATTTTTGAAATATATAACTTAGAAGTGGGTTTATATTCAAATTTTACGACAACAGTGGGGAGCAATTTTAAGAAAAAAACGCGAATAATTATTTCATTTGGTGGTAACTGTGAAAATAATGTGAGTTTTTTCATAAATTCTAGTTGAGCCTCATTAGTGAAATCTGAGCTTTATACAGGCAAAATATTATTATAATAGAATCATTTTTCACAAAAGGAGAGCATTTGGAAAAAAAGATTATTCTAAGTTAATTTTTTACCAACATATATTTAAATAAAATTCTTTTGTCAAAAAGTCCTTAAAACAATTTTATGCATGTATTCTAATCTGAGTGACACTAAATATCATGAAAATTATCCATTTATGCGCTTTTTTAAAATCACGGTTCCGAACGTAGTCGGATACATTAAGTCATTAGTCAAATGCATTTGTTTAAAAAAAAATAGCAGGTATCAAAATTACATTTCCCACCACGGACAAATTCTTACTAACAAAAATCTAGGAGGCTACACAGGGGCGTAGCTACCACCGTATCAGCCGTATCAGTGATACGGGGTGCTACGGGCCCCCAAGCTACAGGGACCCTAACATGTGTAACTAAATTACCACTAACAAAGCTTTCTTCTCTATAAAAGGGATCCGAAGGAATTCTCCCACTTGTAATTACGATGGTAGCTTTTCCTCGATCAATTAATATTTTTCATTGTTATTTCTATCACAACTTAAAAATTCATACTATCTTTTTATGTTTTATAATAATGTTATTGTTGTATACAAAAATTATATTTCAAGAAGATTACTTTAAATTTTAAGTCTCAGTGAAACTACTTCAGTTCTTATTTTTTGTTAAAAATCGATTTTTCATTTTTGGTAATGAAACACAGTGCATATTTTTCTATATCTAAAAATGTTCTACACTTACATGTTCATTGATAAAATAACCTTAAAATATGAAAAAAATATGATAAAAAATGTAAACAAACTAACGCGCCTCTTTTAACACATTTCAAAAGATAGTTCTTCTAGTGTGTGTGTGTATAATGTATGTAAACGAATACTTCTCAAAGTTTCCATATTTGCTGCACCCAATTTTCAGCCATAATTTTCATCCCCCTCACTCCTCATACAACAACAATAGTTTGTTGTTGTCGTGTCATTCTCGGAGGGAAGGAATGAAAGTTGCCACAGCCTGAGACAGGAAACGATGTATTGAATGCAATAATAATGTACTTCGACGCTAAAGCTACAATGCGATTTTAGTAGTATAAACTGCACTTATTTTCAATATATGTATTATATTTTGTATATGAAAAGCCCATGAAAGTCACTAGTAATTACTAAACTTGCTTTTAATTTAGCATTGATAAATCAATTATTAAATACTTTTTGTCGCACTGGTACATTTAAAAGTATTTTTTATCGGTATGAATATGTATTTTTATTTTTTATTATGTCAGAATGTATTTTGTTTTTCTTCCTTTCGGTAAATAATTAATTGTTTTAAATCTTTTATTTTTGAACTTTTTGATATGCTCGCCCCCCATAGGGTTATCGTGCCCCACCAAGGGAGGCGCATCCCTCAGTTTGAGAAACGCTGATGTAAACTATTAATTTGTTTTTACTGGAAAGAAACAATAATGTTTTTCACTTTTTAACATCTAATTTTTTGTAAATAACTAGTTTTACATGAGAAAGATACCTTCTAATTTGACGTTATTCTGATAATCCAATAGCCATATATCTCAAATCTCTTCACAGTACATTGAAGCTGATTTCTCAAGTGGCAGTTTTGAGAAGATACAAAGAAATACAGTCAAGCAAGGGGTGTTCAAACAGAAATTCGACTGATCCCTCAAGAAAGTAGACGTGCCTTTTCTTGTAATTTATGTACGTAAATTTTACAAATAAAACTCTAGATATTTTAATGAATAGCTTAATCAAACTAACTCCATTTAATTTCCCACTTATCAAAATTTTCATCAAAAAAAATACCCTACAATACTTTAGATATACTTTACTATACTTAGAGGTCATCAGTCTGTGTTGCACGGAACCCTATGGTTAGATGAAATCTTTGCAGAGGTTCTGCAAGTTAGTTGTTTAATTAGCAAGCAAGCAAGTTAGTTGTTTAATTAAAACTCCAAAATTTCACCAAAATTTTAATTTCTTTTGCAGATTAAGTTCTTAAAGGTAGTTTGCTTGTAAAAATAAATGTAAATAAAAATTTATGCACACACACACAAAATAAGATCTTAAATTTCGTCAAAGAAATGCAAATGTTTAAGAAATTAAAATGTTTTAATCCAAAGAATATATAAATATTTTAGTTCTTTTTAGAAAATTGGGTATTTTAAACTCAATGCAAAAAGTTTCTTTAAATATAGCGATACAATTTTCAGACACTAACACAAAATTTTAAATTACATTTATTAAATAGAAAATAATTATTTGAATAAGCAGTGATGTCAAAACAAAGTAAAATTAACAGCTGTAGCAAGAAAATAACTACAGCCTTGAGTCACAATAATTCAGAAAGCTTTTTTAAAATTAATTTTTTCGACTTTTATAAAATATTTGAAAAAAATACTAATATCAAACTAAAAATATAAAATTTTTTAACTGTCTTTATATAGAGTACGTATAACAATATTATTTTGAAGATATATAAAGAGTGTTTTTTTCCAGGTATAGAAGTTTAAGTTGGCATTACTTTCCAAGATGGCGACCGATTTAACAGCTGTCGAGTGATTTATTCTCAGTTTGGTTTGGCAATTCATCATGAATAGACTCACGCTTCATAGAGATTCGTTGAATGGGCCCAAAACGAGATTGCCGTTGTTCTCGATTTTCATAAGCGAATTTTGTTTAGCGATTAAACGCACTTCTGGTTGAATGGCTACGTCAACAAACACAACTGCCGCTTTGGAGTGAAGCTAATCCACAAGTGTATGTCGAAACACCGTTACATCCAGAAAAACTGACTGTTTGGTGCGCTTTATGGGCTGGTGGAATCCTTCTTCAAAAACGATGAAGGCCACGAAGTTACAGTCAATGGTGATCGGTATAGAGCCATGATTACTAACTTTTTCATTCCTGAATTGAACAATCATGATGTCCAGGAGTTGTGGTTCCAACAAGACGGCGCAACATGTCACACAGCTTGTGCCACAATCAATTTATTGAAAGACACGTTTGGTGACCGCCTAATTTCACGTTTTGAACCTGTGAATTGGCCTCCAAGATCTTGTGATTTAACACCGATAGACTATTTTCTGTAGGGCTATGTAAAGTCATTGGTCTATGCGGATAAGCCACAAACACTTGACCATTTGGAAGACAACATTCGCCGTGTTATTGCCGATATACGGCCACAAATGTTGGAAAAAGTCATCGAAAATTGGACGTCCAGATTGGACTACATCCGAGCCAGCCGTGGTAGTCCTATGCCAGAAATCATATTTAAAATGTAATGCCACAAGATAATCTTTCGAATAAAAAAATATTCATGTCAATCGAATTATACATCGTTGTTTTATTGCAATTTAAAGTTCTATACCTCTAAAAAAACACCCTTTACTACTAAGGATGGGTTCCCTGAAAACGGTTATAAATTATGAGAGTTCCCCGAGTGGAATAATTTGAAGGTTACTGCTTTAAATTATATTAAATATTTTCCTTGTAATAAATTAATGTATGTAACGAAAATTAAATTCGAAATCTAATAAAAACTGTTATAATAGTAAAAAAAAAGAAATTATAAGCAAAATTAATAAAAGTAAAGTTAAATTAAGTAGGTTTATTACTAGAAATTCCTTTTATGCTTTATTTACTTCTGGGAAGACTCTAGAGTTTATAATATTAGATTGTTACAAAAAAAAATTTTTTTTAACAAAAATTCGTTAAAAAATCATTGTCACAATATATGTTGAAAAGTTGTCAAAAACTGATTGCATAGCGACTTTAAAGGGACAATAATATATATTTAATGCTTAAAATATACTTAATCCTTACTGATATATTTATTTTGCATAAAAATTAGATTTGAAATGGTTGGAAATACAGAAAATGAGAAAATTAGGAATTTTCTGGATATAAATATTGTATGAAATACTAGGCTGTATTTCATACAATATATCTATACCCGTTCTTCGCACGGGTGAATTGAAAAATTAAACAATGCAGATTGAAGGATAAAGAAGTTTTTAATGAGTTAATTTTACGTGAATTGCAAATTAAACAAAAAAAAGCTTTTTGCATATCTCAGCTGAATAAAAGTCCCTGTTTGTTAAAATTTAAGTCTGTAGATCTAATAGCTGATAAAAAGGATTTTTTTTTATCTATAACTCCAAGTAACTCTCTTGTGGGTCGATTTTTGAAAACACCTTCCGAAACTGATCTTTGCTCAGCAAAAGTAACACATTGTTGCAAATTTTGTGTAATGAACGCTTAAAATAGTATAAATAATTTATACCTGAAAGTGTAATACGTTAATATTACTTTTTGATGTATTTAGTTTATGTTAAAATTGTAATCGGCCTCACACTCCACCTCTTCAAACTTTCACAGTTCCTGGCGCCTGGCGTAGACAAAACAAAAAAGGAAAGTTTTGCTTCCCACATAAAATATAGATGTATGCAAAAGCGGGCTTTTTTGCAGATGGCAGAATTTTTTCCTACTTACTTGACAATTATCGTTATATTTCGGACATTTCACACAATATCTTTATAGATTATAGCCTATGTGTTATTTTGATGTATAAGCTATATTATTGTAAAGTTTCATTAAAATCCATTCTGTTGTTTTTGCGTGAAAGAGTACCAAACATCCACACAAACTTTCACGGTTATAATATTAGTAAGGATAAGTAATACAAACTTTTCTTTAATTCGTGTTTCATTTGTCAGGGGAAAAACTAATAACATGTTGGGTTAATAGTTAGTAATATTCACACCAAATAAGAAAAACATTCAAAGCCGAAGAAATAAAAGTAACTCCCAAAACCCATACTGAAGTTTGATACTACTTTCGAAGAGCAAACGTGATTTAGTTGCAAAAAATGAACTCCCCCTACTTTTTCTTTTACTTTGAAAATTTTCAAAATAGAAAAAAGCAAATTAAAGCTAAAAAATACAGAAATGAAAAGTAATTAAAGTATATCAACGAAAACACCGTTTTCATAATGAGTTTTCAGAATTTTTGAACAAAGGAAAGCAGATTTTTTTAATAAGGAAGCTTATAAAAAATGGTACATATCTTATAGCTTCTTTCAAACAATTTACCAAAGAAAACTTCCCTTTTTCATTTTTAACTTAAATACATTTTTTAAAATAATCTAACGCAGTTTAAAATAATATTTCTTCTTCATATCAGGAAAGAACTGCCGAAGGTAGGTTTTTTTTTGGATATTTTTACTTTTATCTTTTGCTGGTTTAAAAGAATGAGAAAATAATTTGCATTTAAAATCAAGAGAGAATTATTCACATGTTTCCCTCTATGGGCTTAGTTTTGGCGCTTTATAAGTTTTAGTTGAATAGACTTTGATATTCTTTTCATCAAAATTTAGACTGAATTGTAGAAGAATAAAAACTGCATGCGGATTAAAAAAAAAACTTTTTTTTTTTTTTAAAGAACCACTGAGGAATACTATTTGTTGCAATTTCTTTTCTTTCTTTTCTTTTTCTTTAGTGTTTCTCTTCTTATTGTATATATATTCAAGAAACTATAGAATTAAACATTTTACATGTATTGCATTGATTGTTTTAAACTAGACTCTTATGTGTTTCTTACCACTGTAATCAAATATTTGAATAATAACAGTTAATGCAGAACTGATAAGAATTTTTTTATTTATTTTCCTTTTTGTAGCAGTTTAAGTGACGAATTAGATTCACTAATTTTAAACTATTTTCTAAAAATGTATCATTTATACAGCAATACAGAATTTTCATAAGGACAAGAGAGTAAATACATGTGAAGAAGAATGCATTTCATGAAACTTGGGGGACAGAATCTACGAAACTAAAACACCCCAGACAGATGGAAACTAAATAAATTTAATTATTGAGAAAGTAATTTTTAATCAATATTAAACCAGAGAAAGACTTAAAATTGTCAGTATAGTTAAAAAAAGTTATTTATAAAAAATTTTTATCTGAGAAATAATGATAGCAGCAAACGTAAAAAAAAAGTTATAAAAGAAATCCTAGAAATATATTTTTAAAACTATTTCGCATTTAAAAATTTTCAAACGACTAAGATATAGTTCATTTAAAAAATCAGTGGTATCTTTGTTTAATACTCAAAAAAAAAAGATTTTGCTTATTTTAAAAAGAGTAAATAAAATAACTATATTAAGTAAGTAAAGTAATTTTACAAAATCAAAATAAGATATATTAAATGAAATAAAAATCGCTTGTGTTGAGTATATTAAATAAAATCATGAGGTGCTGCATATTAAAAATAACTAATAAAATAACTAATGTCAGAAATAAATTTGTAATAAAAAAGGAAAAATCGATACTATATCGCCAGTTGACGATATAAAAGTGCCCTTCATGATGTTATATTCACACTATTTGTAAATGTAAAGTCAATCTCGACAAACCAATGTTTTAATACACTTAAGTTTTCTATCTCCATTGGTCCCAAAACAAATCAGCTTCAACAAAATCTCTCCCATAGGGTGATTCTTTTTTTTACGTGTTCTAGTTGGAGGGATCTCGATGATGTAATCATGTCGTCTACTGGGATTGTGATGCCGAGAAAAAGATTAAGACTTCCATCGTATTGAAAATGCTTTAAGCTTTACTTTGGTGTTATTTCAACAATAAATGGCGTACAAAACTGAACATTTATCAAGGATATAAGCTGATTTTTCATTCGGAACAGCGATTCGATTTAAGGATGTCCTGATGTTAACTCTTTTTATCTCTCTCGCCAGGACGTAAAGAAAAAGAAATTCCGATACATTCTTTTAAGCAGTCAAAACATGTGATTAGTGATGATTGTACCAATAAATCAAATATAAAATAATTTAAAATGTCTCATTCGTTTCATTATTTTGCAGTAGGAAGATATTTAAATTTATAAAACTTATACAGGTAAAAAAAAGTAGATACTATGTAAAGTAAATAGATAAGATTGTCAAATAGCCAAATGAAAATGCATAGAAACTCGTGGTGTATCATATGAGATTTCACATTTGAAAATATTATTTAGTTTTCATATAACGTTTATTTAATATATATTCCGATACATATTACATATAAACGGATATATTTATTTCATTTCAGTGCATTCTCTAAAACTTTTCTTTTATTAACATTCTATTAACCTTACGAAATAATTTGAATGTTTTTTTTTTTTTGAAAATTTCGAAAGAGAAAATATATATATAGAATATATATATAATTGTTTCCATATATTTTTATTTAAATTTCTCAAAGATTATATAAGGATTTTATTTGAAGTAGAATCAACCTAATTTTTATTTTAAAAAATCGTTTTAGGTTTCAATAATATAGGGAGAACCAAAATATGGCCCGATTATAAAAATTCCTTGCAAAATAACCATTTGATATAGCAATATAACATCTGTACCAATAAATAGATCAGTTTCAGTCATGATAATTATCTCAATTTAAAAATAGAAAACTATTATAATAGAGCTTCTCTTTCTCATACACCACATTTCCTGATCAGTTTATAAATGATCTATTATAACAAAAAAACTATATCTATTTCCATTGCATTTTTTCCTTTATTGCGTCTAAAAATGAGAAACTGTTATCCACTATGATTTTGTTAAATCAGTCAGTTGTTCAAACTAATAAATACGGTCTTTAACTTTTAATAAATACAAAGGAATGACAGAAAACATTTAACACATGAGTGATTTTATATTTTTTTTCTCGAATTCTGGTCACAAGTTTAGACTCTTTCATGATTTCAAAATTATCATTTTTTATTATTAGTATTATTCCTATAGAAGAAGAATGGCTAAATGTTTCGTTGAGAAAATTCCTTAATCACCAAAACAAAGAATTTTAAGCAAATCATATTAAGAGCTATTAAACCTTATATAATTCATTGTGGAGTTCTAATTAAAATAAATATTGCTGCTCATGTGGATAAAAAAAATCATGATGAAATCATGATGTGCTAGTCCTTTGTCCCATCGAATCTCTTTGTAATGGTTACAATATAGGTCTAAAGTTTGTAGTGAAGTGTGACAGAATATGCAAACGATATGAAACCACAAAACTTATCTAAAATAAACAAGACACAAAAAAATCAATGTTTCATATTGGATTTGTGTGCATGTATTTAGTGTATTTTTATATGATGTCCCTTTAGGGAATTCACCCATATGATGGCCTGTTTTTCAAGTATTTTTAGGGAATTCTTTTTGACGACCAGTAAAAAGAGAGATAGAACACTTTAAGTTTTTTATAATTTATTGATATGTATTTTATGAGAATGTATACAAATTTTTAGCCAAAAGTATTCAATAGAACGTGATATATAGCGCTCTGGACACACCCGCCCAGGAAAAAATGGACGCTCACTTCCTCCACGATTCCAGTTGATTGGCTTATCTGCAACTAAAAAAATAACGGCGTTTTAGTCTGTACGCTTAAATGCACGTAATGGACTATATTCAATTGAAAATATCAGAAACTGGATTTTTGGTAGACCTCTGAAGAAAAAGTTTTGAATTTCATGTTTTCTTTTGTTATGTTTTTGTTATAAAAATAGAACTGTCGGGAAAAAATTTTAGAATGATCGTAGTTCATTCTATATTCGTCTGTATGTGCTGAGTCTACTCTATGAATTTGAAGTCATCCGGTCAAACTGTTCTTGAGATATGATGGAGGAAAGTTTGAAAAACACGTTTAAAGTTTGGTTAAAGCGATAAAAATCTTAACTTATCCTCAATCGGTGATGCCTGGTGTATAGCGTACTCCTTTTTCTTCTACTTGGAATTCTTTCAAAGCAGATTGTTCAGCTTTTGTACCAATTCTTTCTTGTTCAACGGCATCACTCGTGCGCCGCTCAGAGCGCGAGATGCACGTTTCATCACGTTTCTGTACATAAGTATGCGCATCCCATAGTCATCATTACTTTAAAACTCCTACAAAACCTTCCCTAAAGATAATGATATGTAAGTATGTTGCAATTTCAACTATTTTGGGGCAAGAGTGTAGATGTTTTGAAACAAAAGTCCTAATCAACGAATTTATAGATTCATTATTGTTTTGCGTATCTGCGAGAAAGATAAATTACATTTACAAGTCTTACACATTACAGTTTCAGAAATAGCAGCAAATACTGAAACAAACTCCAAAATGCAATACGCGAAACTTGGAGAGTTGGGAACCTCCATGTTTATACTGCTTTTTAGTTTTCTAGCAGAAGCTGATGTAAATATCTATCATTTGTACTCTAACCCTACCATAAAGGACAGTACGGTATTTCATCTTATGCACCCTTACTGATAGGGACTTGGCAAGTTTTCTCGATGGATGAACGATTCCTCAATAATTACCAACTCTGCCACTTCGTGAAAAGAAAGCCAGAATGTACGGATGCAGATTCGTAAAGACTCATATAAACAACAAGTGACATGAACCTTTCTCTAACAAATGGCTTTTACTTGTATTTTGTTTCATTTACTTCCTCACTGTAATGAGTAGTCTCTAATGAAAATTTGTGGCCGCGGTAGTCTAGTGATCAAGGTAACAGATTCGTAGCTGGCGTGTCATGAGTTCAAGCCCAGTACCACTGAAGACCCGCCGTGCAGGAGAGCGATGCATGTTAAATCTAACGAAATCTCAAACGTGTTGGTGTGGTGTGGTAGTTAGGAAAGGGACGGTGCCAGTTCAGGTGTAGTCCCCGTCACTTGACCATGGTTCAAAATTACGAGGTCCGACGCCGAAAGCCTTCGAGTAGCTGAACAGTGTGAACGTTATATTCGCTCACTCACTCATTCATAGTGATAATTATAAATAGTTTCTCAAATTATCATAATTAAAATTTTCATAATAATTTGTACATATTAACATAGATTTTGAAATGAAAGACCAAGTACTCTACAATCACTAAGAGGATAATTACATTATTATTTATTTACAAATGAATAAGTAATATTTTAAGTAATTATATGGTTCCCATTGTCAATTTTCCGAATGTTAATTTGGACTCGCTTTAAAATTTACCTTTTGAAGGCTTGTATGATTGATTCTTTCCAAGAATAAAGTATTTCAAAGGATTTATGATAAGCCACTTTCAACCAGTAAGAACTCAAGTGTGATTATGCCTAACTTCTCAAAAGACTTATTTCTTAAGAACTCGATTTCATGTCGCAAAAGTCAATTCATAGGCAATTTGTCTTTCTGTCTCATCTGAATACTGAATGGATAGAAAATTACCGTTTTCTCTCTTTTTAAATATGTCTCGATCCTAATATCAGTCTCTCATTCAAATGGTACCATCTTTCAATTTATGTGTGTCAAAGGCGCTAAGATTAACGCATAAAACATTTTATTCATGAATTTCAAAATTTTCAACTATGATAGAATAGTTAGCAGAATAGTTAGTGTGATGATTATGAAATATACTTATTCTCAAAGTGATAAGAACCACTTCATATTTTACATGTTTTATCGTGATGATGACTTTAGATTTCCTTTCTGCTATTATGTCTTTATTACAGATTTGTAAAAATTATTATTGATTGTCTTTCTGTCTCATTAACTTTGAAATACAGTGTGACGGATAGCTAAAATGTGCACAATATCTTCAAATTTCTGCAAATTGTTTTCCAAAATGTTCGTCAAATTATACATTGTTAATTTATAGATTAATTCATTAATTGTGTTTTATTTGAGTTTAAGTTTCCAATAGTTTCATTATTTTTGAAAATATTCTTTTTTTTTCAAGAAATTCTTATTTTCGTGTGGATCAGAGGTTCCCAAACGTTTTTGTCCCCAAAAAGCCCTTGCCATATTTTTCGGTTTCGGGTACACCCCTGCTTACCTAATACTCAATTTTTGCAAATTTATCAACTACTGGAACTACTACTTACTTTAAAAGAATTAAATTTCTAACTGTAGTGAACACACACACTATAGCGTTTAAAACTTAATAAAATTAAAATAAAAATTAATTAATTGAATGCATAAAACACTACTGTTACATAAAATAAATGAACAACAAACAAATGCTTTTAATGAAAGGGATGAATCTGGTGCTACAATAACAAACTTTCAATTTATAATATCTTTTTCTTCCCTCTCTTTTTTTTTTTTGTTTTTGAGATTGGTAAACTCACTGAAACTCCCTCTCACTAGGAAAAGCAATTAAAAACTTTCTCACGATACTCCATAAGTCACGACAAATAACAGGAATGTCTTTTAAAAGCCAAAATTTCTGACATCCATTTCTAAACTTTATTCTAAGAACGTTAGGGCCAATTCCGATTAGTTCCTTTTTTAATATGACATTTTTTTCAATGTGATTATATGAATGCATTGTCTACTGGGTAATTACTATAAGAAAAGCAATCTTAAACCTAGTTTCAAAATTTGAGTAAAGCGCTTTTAAATGTTGAACGTAGGTTAAAATGTCCTGAAAGAGTTTCTGTGACTAATTGAGAAAATTCGCGACGTCTAATATATTATACTTCTTTAATTTAATTCTGGCAAGAAATTCTGAAATGGTACTTGTCTTAATAACATTTATGCTGTCACCTAGTAACCACAAAAATTAACCTTACTAAATTTATAAATAAATCAGTTAAATTGGAAAAATATGGCTCCCACTAGATCAGTTTATTTAAGGATACTTGGTACCCTTTGACCACTTTCTTTCTTTATGTATTTAAAAATCATATTTTAATCTTTTGTATAGTGTTTCTATTCCAGAAAATGATACGAGATGAAATTTTTCACATATTATTCACACAATCACATATTATTTTTCACATATTATTCACACAATCTTAAAAAATTAAATTTTTTGAAGAAAATTTGGAAAACTTTAAAATCTTACTGCTTTTGTAATTATTAATTTTTTAACCTAAAATTTTTTTGTAATATTATTCTGGATGTTATAAACAACTTTAGGGATCGATTTTACAATAACTTGATTCCTTTTTGAGGGAAAAAAATAAAATGTTGATATACATGCTAAAAATCTGCAAAAAAGTCAATTTCTCTTACATTTTAATTTTTTTTAAAAAAAGTATTCTGTTTAAAGCAAAATCGATCCCTAATTTTGTTACATGATTTATATGCAACACACAGCAAAAAATGGAAGTGATTGGTAAGTAGTTGTGGAAGGAGTAGCATTTTGAATGGACTAATGTTTCGAAAAACACAAACTGAGAAAAACCACTTTAAAATTTATAATTCAGAAAAAAAATTATATTAAGCTTAAATAAACTTAAAATACAATTTTAAGATATTAGTTGTATATTTTTCTTGAAAATAATTGCATTTTCGTATTTTTTCAACCCATTCATTTTTATAAAGGATCAATTTTAAGAAGGTATTAACTGCACAAGAAAATTCAAGAAAATTGATTAAATAAAAATTTTTTTTTTCACAACAGAAAAGTTTAGTTTTTTCTTCACATAATATTAAAAGTATTACATTTGTATGAAAAACAAATCAGGAATAAGAACTGAAATTATGAAATTATTAATATAAAATGCCTTAAAATTCAAAAGGAAAAAATTTTACATGCCCACATTTCACAAAGAAAAAAAATTACATTATTGTATTGCCTCAGAAATATTCTGCAAATTTATATATTGCACATTCCATTTTCCTAACAAAAATAGTTAACATTATTTATTTTATAAAATAGATTTTTTTTATCAAAATGCTTTTTTTTAACTTTTTTTTCATTTGAAAAAGTGGGTACGTGGCCGAATTTTGCCTAATTTGTTATCAAATGAAGTTTTCTTCAACTTCTCTAACTTTCCGACTTGCTCAAATGATATATCAATCGAAAGATAATAATGCAAAAAATTATATTAAATAAAAATTTAAAAAACTATAGGTCAAAGTCATTTTCGAGGGGGTATTCCAAGTCTTTAATTAACAGAATTAAGCTAAGTTAAAAATGGTCTGGATTTTGAAAAAGGATTAGCCACTATTACAGATCCCCATTTACAACTCATGGACCCCTAACTTATTTTTTCGCTGACGTGGACCCCTTGCAAGTCGTCATAGACCCCTGGGGGTCAATATAGACCACTTTGGAAATCACTGATGTAGATGTTAATCCAGAGAGAGAAGCAAAGCTCTTAAAAAAGGAACTAAAATATCAAAAGGAAACAAATCATAAGTGTTTTTATTTACATTTTCTTTATATTTTATTCATGAGGTTTAAAAAAATGAATATCATTATAAATTTTAAACATCTCCCAATCTCATTTCAGTCTTAATGCACTATAGATTGCAAATATTAAACGTTATTTTCAGTGTCTGCATTAAGATCGTCTTAACAAAAATACATTAACATACAAATAACTAAGAAATTTTATCTAAAACTCTATTTTCAATGGATCAAAAAATGACTTAAGGCTTTCTGAAGAACTATTTGCTACTCTTCATGTGAACAGTATCAGCATTTATAGTGCAGGCTTCTACGTGTTTTGAGGCCGATCACATTTGACCGTAGCATCTTGTCATGTGGTATAGGTCACGGACTGTGGCTTGCTTTGTCTCATGGGTTCGAGCCCTGAGTTCAGTACCACTTAAAACAGACCCGCTTTTTGTGTTTTGAGAGCAAAATGCAAACTTGGGACACGTTAAATCTGTCGAGCTGAAACGTCCTCCCGTTGGTGTGGTGTGGTAGTTCGGAGAGTAGATAAGGTGCCAGCGTGGTAGGTGTCGTCCACGTGAGCCAGCAGAAGTAGTGACGAAATTTGCAGGTTCAAAATTACGTGAGTATTCCGTCATTCCGCAAGCAGCCCTCGTGTAGCTGAACAGTGCGACGTTAATATTCCATCAATCAATCTACGTGTTTTAAAAATTTTTTTCTGAAAGCTCACGTTATTAATTTCTGCACTAAATTAGTACTTCAGTGCGAAATTAATTTCGTAATTTAATTTAATATTATGTACCTTTTGACGTAGATAAGTCTAAATTTCACTTCATATTTTGAAATGAATAAAATAATTTAATGTATTATAAAAATGTCTGGTCAAATTTAACATAATTTATCTAGATAAATTAAATTTAATCATTTGTTTGTTAAATTATTCACGAATTGCGACGGAAGTTTTCAGATAAGATTAGATAACTAAGTTGATATATGATTTCATATTTGAGTCTCCTAAGCTTTGATATCCTTCAAAGCAAGCCCTTAAAAAACAATGAATTTCGCAATCGGTGAAAAAATTACAGAACACTGCATTCCAGAGATGTATTCCATAAGATTTTCTTAATGCCGTAAATTTGAGAGGATGCAATTTAAGGACTAAATTAAAAATTCATTAGTGCTGATTCAACAATACTGCAAAAATCCTGTAATATTTTTTATAAAATTATATTTGTATAATGTTTTATAAAATTATAATGTATTTTTATGCTGATTTCAAATCCACTACTAGTTTCTTAATGACTAAAATATTTTTTGTAGTAAAGCTGCCTGAACACAATAATGTAAAATATGTGAAGAAAAATAAACAAAATAGACAAATACGGTATATTTAAATATATAAAATAACATAAAATTGACAAATACGGTATATTTATATATATATAAGCATTTTGAAAATTACATTGTTGTCAAATGTTAGAAAATCAATATTTTATGGGCCAGCCGTTTGCTTTAATTACGGCTCTACATCTTTTGGCATGGAATGCACCAATTTCAAAAGAAGATCTTTCGTGACAATATGGTTGAAGAAAATATTAAAGCTTCAATTAATTCACGTTTGTTTGAAGGTTTTTTCTTTGAAATTTCATAACCAATTTTAAACCATAAACTCTCTATCGGATTAAGGTCGGGAGACTGTCCTGGCCAGTTCATTCTATTCACAGTATGGTCTTCCAACCATTTCTGAACTACCTTTGTACGATGGCAAGGGGCGTTATCATCCTGAAAAATCCATGACTGATTCCCCAAAACGTCTCTCGCAGTTGGTAGCAATTCATTTTGTAGTATTTCAGTAATCCATGGCTTTCACTGTTCCTCTAACAATGTGAAATCTTCCAAAATCATGAGAATACATGCAACCCCATACCATCACTTTTGTCGGGTACTTTACTGTGGGCTTCAGACACTGAGGGCTGAATTCCTCATGAGTGCGTCGTCTTACATAGGCACTACTTTGGTTGCCAGAAATACAAAACTGACTCTCGTCACTAAATATTACCTTTTTCCAGTATTTAATAGTCCATAATGAATGTTCCCTTGCCCACGTCAATCGCCTCTTGCGTTGAAATTCAGTCAGTAATGATTTTGGGCGCGCTTTACAGCCACGTAACCCAATTTCCAGCAGTCTTCCTCTAACAGTTCTTGGGCACACACTCACATTTGATGTCAAAGTCCATTGTTTCAAAATTTGCGAGGAATTAAGCTTTATGTTTGAAAGCAGTAACCTGTCTTCACGTAAAGATGTTTTTCTTGGTCGTGTCCTGATCGCCCCCTGTCCGCAATAAAATTTGTTTCAGAAAATCTTTTCAAAGTTCTCACAACAGTAGAAATGCCACATGGTACTTTAGCAGCAATTTGGCGCATAGAATAACCTTCTTCCTTCAAATTTATTATTTTGTACCTTTTATTCTCAGGCAAATATGAAAATTTAGCCATAATTCCAATATTTTCCACAAACGCACTTCAAATTGCTTTCAATACACTATTTTCCTCAAGCACACAACTGCATTCAATACAATAAACCACGTTTTACCTTTTCTTTCAACCCTTTTTCGCTACTGCTCTCTGATTGGTTGAAATAATGGAGCATTTCATTGGTGGAAAACACACTCACTCATTCTTACAGTGACCTTGTGCTTTCTTGTCAAGGTTTTTTCAAAATATCAATGAAACTATTTACTTTAGAAGAAATCTACAAACAGATTTGAAATCAACATGAAAAAATACATTAAATCAATAACAATATTTCAGATAGTGCGATAATTTCATAACGAAAAATGAAGTCAAACACAAAAATTATGCAAAAAAATGAGTGTGTTCAGGACTTTTTGCCACCACTGTAGTTCATCGAAAAATGTCGCATGTCTTTTAGTAGGGAAAGTGAGATCATAGCGCCTGTACGTCTGATTTTGAGCAGCGAGAAAGCATTTTGAAATGATTTTGGAATTTCCAGAATGTCAGTGAAGTGCAACAACATTGGAGGCAACAATATGGGACGGAACCTTTAAGACTCTTAAGCATTGCTCGTCTTCGCGATAAGTTTGAAACTGATGGAACAAAAAAGGCTATGTGTAAGGGATGATCAGGCTGGTCACGCATATCAACAAGCGTCTTCTGTTGGGGTGTTGGATTCATTCATGCAGTCACCACAAAAATTGACATTCCAAATGTGCATGGAAATAGGCTTCAGTAAGACTGGCGTAAGTCGTACTTTGCAAAGTCAAAATTGAAAGTTTAAGTACCACAATTGTTGCATACACTGAATGAGGATGAACCAGACAGAACTCAGTCTTGTAAATGATACCTTAAACTGGTTGAAAATGATGCAAATTTGGTTACCCAAGTGATGTCGTCTCTTTTACTTATGGAGTACTGCATGAAACCGGGCACACTAGAGAAACTGCACTATGAAATTGAAACGGCTACTCACACACATTTCCTGATGCTATTCTGAGAAATGCCACCAACAATTGTGACGGGGCTTCACCGCGTTTTTCCTATTAATCCTCTTGGGGAATCTTTGGGGCCACCATTGAGTTCATTCACAGCTAATCCTCTCAAGAAGAAACCGTGATATGCAGATTAGTTAGTAGATATATAGTGAAGGTTTTGTAATCGCGAGGAGGAAGGAGAAAGGAAGCTGAGATGCTGAACGCCGTGAACTGATATTAAGACATTAAACTTAGAAGCGTAATTATAAAACGGGCTTTAATGAGTCAAAGAAATTAAGGAAGATAAAGATTCACAGGATAGCTTTGCTAAAAGATACGTGGTTAGAGGATTCCAGGAGCCTACTTATTTAGAATTTAGGAATACGTTATATCACTTCTGATTGTCTTGTTATAGTAAGACCTGTGTTGTGTTCAATATATTTAGATAAAAATAAATTGGATTTATTGTGGTGAACTTGGGTGATCAATCATTTCATCCTACAATTCTAGGTCGTGCAGATGAAGAGATAGTACCCTCAGGCAAGGGTATCACACAATGTATGGCATAGTGCTCAAAAAGGCTTGGAGGTGGGTGAATTGTAGTTCTAACACTTACTGTTACATTGTAATTTGCATTCATTGTAATACTCATGATAATATATACACTTTTTTTCATCAATTTGTTTATGTATTTTTTATCACCCCTGTATTTTATTGAGGAGCGAACATTGCAAAATGTGCACATAGAAATCTGAACACATAAATAAACAAATGACTAGTAGCAGCTGGCTACACTCTAATATTTCTGGCAAACAATCAGTCATTTTTTCTGTTCTGAGAACCCCGTATTGAAAAAAAATTCTACACATTTTAAAATTAGCTCATTGATTGAAAGATGGCATGATGTTATTCAGAATTATTACTCAAAGAAATGTTGAGACGCGTGCTATTTACACTTATAATAATGAAAAAGTTTTAAGTTGCTGAAAATATTAACGCTATGTTCTTGAGATTTAGATTCAGAGTTTAAGTTTGACGTACTTCAAAATTAATCTATTTCCTACACAAAGTGCCTTGGGATATTTTCTCTTACAGGTAACAGGAAATGCAAACGTTTTATTAAACTCCCTACCAACTACCACTAAGAAGGATGATATAATCAAACTTCCCAAATGTAATTCATCACCTCTTCCTAATGCATAATCTTGAACTACATTGGGAGTTTAATATGAGCTGATTTGGAGAATTCGAATCGATTGAGAAAGATAAATTCATGCTGAAAGAAGCAACCGAAATGAGGGACCCTAACATCTTTTTCAAAATCTCTCTGTCTCTTGCAATTTATTTTTAGTGTTCAGTTTGTAAAAATTAAGATTCCTTATGCTTCACATATATCTCAGTGATCCTTTGATTTTTTTGTGATTAAATACATAAATATAAATGAATTTAGTTAATATGCATTCTGAATTTTTTAATTTTTTTTCAGTACATAATCATTAAATTTTTTTTGGAAACATTTTCATTTCTATGAAATTTTGTTTGAAAGTGCCTCATTTAACCACATTATGTTATTTTAATACAATATTTCTGTTATATCATAAATAATATTCAATAATCCTTAAGTTAGAATTATGTGTCCTTTAAAATTTCTTAATGTGTGAGGAAATTTCACTTACTTGCTTGATTCGAATTTTTGACTTTGATAATTAAGAATAATTATTTAATTAATTTTAGTGAGAGAGAAAGAGAAGAAAATAAATAAATTTTTATTATTTTTATGAATCCCTAATAGTTTTTAAAATACGGAAATAAAAGGTTTTCTTTGAATTAATCTTTCTATATTTGTCATCTTTTGAAAAGAAAAGTAAAATCTAGAGGAAAGAGGAGGAAAGAAATAAGACGACTTTTTGGTTTCCTTAAATATTCATCTCTGAGAGGAGGATATAAATTATGGTTCCATTCATTTGATTGATTCCCTAGATATGTGAAATCGAATGTAGGGGTAACGAGAATTTTTGAGAAGTTTGGCTGTTACGATCCTTATTGGCAAAAATTTGTCGATGAAATGGTAAAAGTGTAATGTGTAACACATTTGAACCATGAATGAGAAATTTCCGAAATGGTTTTAAAAAGGTGTTTAAATAAAAAGAACATCGATTTGGAATATATTATCGAAAATTTTGAATTGCTATTTGTAGAAACTTTTACACACTAATACTAGTACACACATAAGTACGCAAAACACACAAATTATATACACAGTGCTGTGCAAATTAATTGGAACAAACACAACATTTTTCGCAAATGCTGTTTAATTTTAGTATGGGTTAACTTAAATGCACAGTATAGCAATATAATACAAAAAATGTCCTCCTCTAGCTTTAATGAGATCCCGTACACGGTTTGGCATGGATTCCACTAAATTAGAACATAAAGTTTTTGATCTCTTCATCACGAAACCAAACTTTTTTAGCATTCTCAATCACACGTCTCATTAAAATGCTCCAGAAATTTTCGATGGGGAATTACATCAGGAGAATTACCTGGCCAATCTCTAAAACCATTATTTTCTGTTTTTGAAAAATATTTGTTGTTAGCTTAAAAGCATGGTATGGAGCAAAGTCTTGTTGAAATATACCAACACTTCCAGTGAACATTTATATCATTGGTACAATTTTATTTTCTATTATAAAAATATATTGTTCAAAGTTCATCATCCCTTGAACTAGTTCTAAGCTGCCAGCTCCTCCAGAAGCAAAATAAACCCAAAACATCTATTTCTGTGGGTGCTTAACTGTTTGAATATAAGGTGTTGTTCAACGATAAGATCTCCACCCCTTCGCCTGACAAATCTTCTTCGAAATCCTTGCACAAAAAAAAAGTTTCACAGATGAATACGACCTTCTTCCAATCTTATGCAGTCCAGGACTGATATTTTCTGGCCCAACCCAAGCGTTTTTTCTTCATTGCATGTGTTAATAACTGCTTTTCGGTTGGTTTCTTGAAAATCTCCCAGCTTCAATAGGCTTTCGTCGGACTAAAGATGAATACACGCTCACACTAGTAGCTAGTAATTCTCTCTGAAGATTTCTACTTGTTTATTAAGAATGCATAGTACAATTTCGTACAAGAAATTTGTCTGTTCGAGGTGTGGTCTTACGTTTTCGTCCACATTTACTCTTTCCTATTGGAGACACTGCCCCAAAATTCTTTTGCTAATTAATAATCCTAGAAACACTGGATTTCTCAACTCCAACTGCTGTAGCAATATCCCTCACAGTCAAAGGAGTAAGCTGAATAGGGGTAACAGTTCTAGTCCTTAGGGAGTGATAACCATTTTTTAACTACATGTCGGAAGAATGCAATTCACGCAAGCGACTACTTCTTTCAGAAACTGAAGGGAAAAGTTTTCGGCATGTCATGATCACGTGGTCAAACCAGTTTAGACCAGTCAAGGGCAGTCGCGCGTTGTAAGAAAATGCAGTTAAGTATTAATGTCACCGCAGCAAAACTGCCGTCCAGTGAATCATGCCATATCAAAGCAACAAAACGATTTTAACGAGTTTTATATGTGGAAAACTTTTTTCCTCATTGGGACTGCATTAAGAAAAACCAATGCATGAGGGAAAAAATTGGTCAGATTATGGTGAAAAATGGCGTGATTCGGCTGGCACCAATTTGGCTGTAGTGACACTAATGCGTAAGTACCCATTATTCTATCGAGAATTGTGCATCTACGATATTAAAATTCCTAACTTGTATATCTTTCAATTCCTGTGTTCAAATAAAATTTTTAGAAAATTGTCTTTAATATCAATTTAAGAGATAATAAAGGGTGTTTTTTTTACAGGTATAGAACTTTAAAAATGATGTATTATTCGATTGACATGAATTTTTTTTATTTGAAAGATTATCTTGTGGCATTGATTTTAAATATGAGTTCTGGTATATGACTGCCACGGCTGGCTCGGATGTAGTCCAATCTTACAATTGTCGATGTAGATCGGCTAACACGGTGAAAAATGGTCAAGCGTTTGTGGCTTATCCGCATAAACCAATGACTTTTAGCCCCCACAGAAAATAGTCTAGCGGCGTTAAATCACAAGATATTGGAGGCCAATTCACAGGTCCAAAACGTGAAATTTAAAATTCAATAAATCGATTGTGGCACGAGCTGTGTGACATGTTGCGCCGTCTCGTTGGAACCACAGTATATCATGATTGTTTTCAGAAATGAAAAAGTTAACAAATTCCTATACCAATCACCATTGATTGTAAATCGTTTTTATAAAATTGATTCCACCAGCCCATAAAGCGCACCAAACAGTCAGTTTTTCTTTAACGGTGTTTCGACGTACACTTGTGGATTAGCTTCACTCCAAATGCGGCAGTTTTGTTTGTTGACGTAGCCATTCAACCAGAAGTGCGCTTCATCGCTAAACAAAATTCGCTTATACAATCTCGTTTTATCGACGAATCTACGCCTTGCTTGATGATCGTTTTGATGAATTGCCAAACCAAACTGAGAATAAATCACTTGACAAACTGTTAAATCGGTCGCCATCTTGGAAAGTAATGCCAACTTAAACTTCTATATCTGAAAAAAAAAAACATTCTTTAAATTTCTCTGAAAAGCTCAACTTCAAAGAAAAGGTACACACATTTTTATAAAAACTGATACTTTATTAGACTGTAGTGCTTCTTTTTATGAGCAGAAACGGTTATACCAATGAGGTTTTAAATGAATAATCTCACACTAATTTCTAAATACAATATGTTTTTCGGTAATCTTCCGTTTCACTGGGGCAAGTGATAAAATCGTCAAAAATGATGCAACCGACACTAAATGGAATATTCAGGCTATAAACTTTTACCCCAACATTTCAAAACAAGTTGCAGTATTTTCTCATCAGCAACGTCTTTTTCATAATACACAAAAATGGATGAAAAACCAAATGAAAAAGAACACTTGCAACATTTTTTATGGGTATATTGTTACCAAAAAGCCTGGCGAGATAGGCAAGATTTTCCCCGTGAAAACGGAAATATGAAGTTTTTTTCTTTATCAGACATTTGTCTTTAACAAAAATTATTTATTTTAAATAAAAATGCAACCTCCTTAGGCAACACTGTATTTTCTGAATAAGTAATGCAGTTAAAGTATTTATAAGTGTATGCAAAATGAAATGGCATGAGACTCATGAGAAATTCTAAAAAAAATTAAAAAGTGGAGTTTTAGCAATCTCCATGAGGAAGATGTTAACTTTTCAAGAATTAAAGTCATTTGTTATTAATGAAGCATAAACTCCGTAGGGATTTGTGGTTTAATTAACAAACTCGAACCGAAAAGAGTTTAACACGCTTTAAAATGATCTGTAATCCCAAATTTATGCAGCGGTTGTCTTTGACAAATGCGTCATTTATTCGTTCTCATTTATTAAGGATTAGCAGTCTTGAGACTGTCCATAAAATGAGAAAATGCTAGAATGAAAGAATAACAGATAACTTTTCTTGTGACTTTTGTGCATATTTAATCTTTTAAGACTTTATAATGAAGCATTGTTTTAGGAAGATTTGGCATTTTCTCATTTTTGCATTAGAAGGCCACTTTCAAAGTGTAAATAAAAGAAAAATTTATAAGAATATTTAAGTGTAAAACTAATACAATTTGGTCCTTGCTTGTACAGACAATTACTGAGGCGAGGCGTAAAAATGTAATTAAACACCTTTTACTAAGCACAACTGTCAGAGTATTTATTTTACTACAGTTTAATTAAAAAAAACTGTTTCTATTTATTTTCGCATTAATGAATTTTCTATATTTACAAACACTAAATCTTATACCATTTTTTGTAACTCTTAAAGGTATTGGGATGAAGTGTGGGTGTTTCCAGTTTTTTTTTAAATCTGGCTATTTTGGGATAAACTGGAGATATTGTACACCTTTTGACAACAATTGATATGTTGTTGGCGTGTCCTTCCGGAAGGGAAGGGAGGAAAGTTACCCGAGCCTGAGACAGGTTGGACTTCTACACGATATAGATGGCGCCACCACCAATCTCTACCTCACAATTATGGAATGAGCTGGAGAGGGAGGGAAATATATATATATTCTCTAGCACCCTGTACCTGTGGTTTCTGCTGCGACCGCCCAAAAGACTTTCGGACCCATTGATATAATGAGCACGTATTCCGTGTGTATCGGGCATGGAACCCAAGCCTTCCGGCCTGTAGCCCGATGCTCTAACCACTAGGCTACCCACGTCCCAAAACTGGATAACAAAAGGAAAATAAAAAAAAGTTATGGATATTGCAGCGTATTAATATGTATTACTTCTGAATATTTATTATTTGAAAGATAAAGGAATTGGACAAGCTAGAAAATGAAGAAAAGAAGAAAATATTTAAACCAGAGTATAATTATCAATTGTGAAAAGAACATCTTGTAACAAAATACCCATTGCCAAGAGCCTTCTTGATTTTAATCTATACATTAAGCAAAACTTATATTCAGGTTGATTGTTTAAATTCTCCAAGGAATCTCCTACGTTAATCTTGTAAAAAAATAACATAATTTTTTACCGTTTCCTTAAGGTATCTGACTACGTTCGGGACCGTGATTTTGCAAAAGCGTGTAAATGGATAATATTTATGTCTTTAGTGTCACTTAGATTAGAAAACTATATAAGATGGTTTTAAGAATATTATTACAATAAAAAATTATTTTACAATATTTTGACAAAAAATGAACATAGAATGACCCATTTTCAAAATATTCTCCTTTTGTGAAAAATGCATCTATTATAATAATATTTTGCCCTGCATATAGCTCAGACCTCTGTACAGAGGCTCAACTAGAACTTTTGAAATATATAACTTAGAAGTGGGTTTGTCCATGTTTTACGACAACAGAGGGGAGAAAATTTAAGAAACGCCGGTAATTATTTCAATGGGTTGTAACTCTGAAAATAATGTGAATTTTTCAAAAATCATACTTGAGCCTCTGTACAGTGGTCTGAGCTATATACATGCAAAATATGATTATAATAGAAGCATTTTTCACAAAAGGAGAACATTCCAAAAAAGGTTATTATAAGTTAGTTTTTTGCCGAAATATTGTATTTAAATAATTTTTTTTTCTCAAAATGTCCTTAAAACATTTTTATACATGTAATCCAATCTACATGACATTAAATATCTTGAAAAATTATCCATTTATGCGCTTTTTTAAAATCCCGGTTCCGAACGTAGTCGGATACCTTAAACAATTTCTTCAAAATATGCGAACAAATCCTGAAAATTTTGTATTATTGCAATACATATTAAAAATACTGGAATGGGTACTTGCATACGATTGCAACCTTACCAAATTTCAAGATAATTCACCAAACTGGCAAACCAGATTTCACACGTATCGTAGGCGCTGAATTGACATTCATGTGCTTCGTTGCATATTTTTACTGTTGCCGCAATTATAAGCTTAACCGTTCATTGATATGTGAAGCTCAAATACTTAAATACAGTTTTAGAATTTTCCGTAACTTTAAATAAGAAATTCAATTGTAAAATCATTATTATTACGTAAAACTGATAATAATAACAAAATATGAAAAAATTAAATAAAAAACTGGATATTTTTTAATTATTATTTATTTATAATTATTTATCTGTATCGCACAGTATTTTTCAACTACACGTTCCATATTTCCTTCAGCGTATTCCAGTTTCACAGAATCCGTGCAGTTTTATTCAATATCGC